>BQNB010098344.1:0-25175 GCA_026074375.1 Tanacetum coccineum
AAGAAAAAGAAATTACTTAAAACCTATTTTAATTCCTAGAAAATACAAATTAAACTGGAAAAATAAGGAAAAATGCTTTTTAACTACTTAAAAGGTGCAGAAAATCAATGGCATAAAAAGCCCTAATTTTTATAAACCAATTGTGCCCTAATTTTACCAATTAAAATCTAAACCTAATTTTATAAAAACTAAAATTAAAAATCTTAAATCTATTTAATTTTTCCTAAAAAGACAGGGTAGAAAGTGCAAATAAAGAAACTAAAAGGTAGGCGGGATAACTATTGGGAATTTACACTTTAGTTAAAACGATTAACCCTAAACTATGGGAAAAGTACAAAATAGACCTCGCGATTCAGCTTATTTTTGGCTTATTGAAAAAGTGAACTTCAGCAAAAACTTAAAACTACAAAGTTATAAAAGAGCTTATTCTCTACAACTTTAACAAAGGCACTTACTACTTTTAACAACTAGATAAGCTAAAAAATTGAGCTTTTAAAAACTGTTACAGAAACAATGTGTTTACTAGCTTTTTCACACTTTTGCTTATAAATTGCTTATTTCTAAATGAAAATTAAAAACAGAAGAAGCTAAATGGAGATTGAGATGTGTACTAGGTATTTCTAACAAGAAAATAGCTAAGTATTAACAAGAATAGCAAGAAATTTACTATTAAAAGGTGCAAGGTTCAGGCTTAAAACTGTTATTAAGCTTTTTCTAATAAGCTAACTGGCTTATTTCTAAATCTTAGATGCTGAAATTTTAGAATTAAGCTATTCTATGGATATAAAACTAACCTAGATAAAAGGATTTCAAAATTTACAACTAGAAATTAGAAATCAAAAGAAATAAGCTATAAATCTCATTTGCTGCTATATCACTTTTGTAAGAAAAATTAAGCTAATCTAAAATGCTTAAAATGAAACTTAAGTGAGGATTTTTATAAACCTAATAGAGTACTAAAAACATGCTTAATCCTAAATTCTATAACCTAATTTTTAAATCTTAAAGACAACTAGAAAAGAGTACAGCAACAACAGCATTAACTGTTGTTGCTGATGCACTTGACCAACATATAAATGCAGGCTAAACTTTGAGGAGAGAATTCTTTAAACCTACTGAATACATGTATCTAAGCCTGCTTTAAACAATATTGAACACTAGAGATCTGTAAATCTATTAAAGCTAAAAACTACTCCACTCTCTAAAGTGCCCTAGTGCTAGAAAGGAATTTTTAAGCCTTAAAACTTTAACATTCTACAAACTAATTCCTAAAACCTATTCAAAACTTGATTAAAACACTTAACTAAACTAGGTAAAGAGATTTGACATAATTTTGTTTACTTTTAAAGTCAAACAGGCCTTAACCCAAACACCATTTAATTATGCACTGTCCAAACTATTTTTAGTCTAAAATCTATTTTTAAACTAAAACTGCTAGAACTTTATAGCTACTCACACTTAAACTAACCTAATAAAGCTAATTGAGCATTAAAAACTTAAGCTTATTAATAGGTATAAGCTAGTTTATCAGCTAGCCAATTATACTAATATGACAGCACTTAAAAGAAATTACAACTACATGGATTTTCTAGCTATAACAGCTTAAGGCATTTGAATTTCTTAACAAACTAAACAATATCCAACAAATTTAAGCACACAAATAGTAAAGCAATAAGCTACTGCATTAAGCTTCCAATGCTAAAAGGAAATGAAGAATGTGAAACCTGAAATTTGAAATCTCTGACCCTAGCCACTCTATCTGAATGAGTGGCTTTAAAACTCAATTTCCTAACTAGCACCTTGCTTCTAAACCAACAAGCTATAAGCTCATTAAGCTCACAATTGCTTATTATTCCATAATGCTTCCAAACTTGAATCAAATTGACTTTAACTGGACAACTTTGAACTAAAGTAAACAAATACAGTTTATAGAAAGCTTTTAACAAGAATTGAACAACTTTTGAACAAAATAAGCTATATTGAGCTTATCACGAGCTTATTAGCTAATTCTAGCTTATTACTTGAAAACTTCAAAATGAAATCAACTCAAATAGCTTTATTGCTTAGAAATGAAGAGTACAAGTGAAGAAACAAGTAGTACAACTGAATTTAAAAGTTTAAAAGCTTAATTGAAAAACGATGAACAGTAAACGAAATTTTAAAAGAGAAAATTACAAATTTAACTGAACTAAAACTCTAACTACTAACTCCCCCTAAAGCTGAAATACAAGCTTATTTATAGAAGGAATTGATGAGAGAATGAAAACTTCACTCCTTGACAGCCGTTGGATCTCTTTTCCTTTGAATTTAAGCCGTTGATTTTGATTGATGATGTGTTCGAACCAATTAGATGTTGACACGTGTGCGAAATGATGTGGCAATGGGTTAATACGAGGTTGGATGAGGTGAGGAGGAACGGGGAAGGGATTTGTAGAAGTTGGGTTTGTTGCGTATTTTAGTGGGAGAAGTTGTTAGGGACAGTTAGAGAAAGGTTTGCCCGCGTCTCATTTGAAACTTTAGGAGAATTGCACAAACAGTCCTTGTGTTTTCATTTCCATAATTGTAGTGTTAAATGTAACTTTAAAGTTGACAGATTTGGCCCTTGTACTTTAGAAAACAGGAAATGGGCTTGGATTATGGGCTCATTTTAGGCTTTGTGGTTTATTATGTATCCGGGTATAAAAGAAATTGGCCCAAGGGTATTTTGGTAATTTCCCATCTCATTCAAAAGGTAGAAAAGTCATTTTCTTCAAGAGTTGATTTGATATTCATAATCTCAGAACACTTTTGACTTTCTTGTTGTACGGGCGTTGCATCGGCGGGCTTTTGAGATGGGCTTCCATCTATTCACTCTTTGTATTGGCTCGCTTCATTTCTTGTCGGTTTTTGGTCGTTTTTACTTCCTTTTGTCTTTACATATCAAATCCTGCACAATAGACACAAAAGCACACAAATTTCTATCTTTTGGCATGTTTTCTTGGCTTTTATTGGCAAAATCCCGGGTATTTAATGTATACAATTTAACACTTATCAAAATTCTCTAAACTAAAATAAAGGGGGGGGGGGGGGATTACCGTTTCATCACGAAATGTTATTAAGATGGTTACACTTTGTAAACTAAAAGGTTTCCAAAATTCCCTTGTTTTCACCTTTTATAGAATTCTCTTTTTAATACATTTAAGTTTTTCTCTAACATTTAATCTCATGGAAAAACTTAATGGCAATCATTTGCAATTTTGCAACTTTTAGGCTCATTGAAATAGGCTTCTCCTGATTAATAGAGCACAAACGAGGAAAATTCGTCTTTACCTGACTTTTCTCTAGACTAAACAAAGCTTTTAAACAAGATCATTGTCAATATAAGTCCAAATGGATTAAGCTCTTATAGCTTACAACTTGTTGAACTTGTTTCACTCCAAGAATAAATTAATGATTAAGATGTCGTGCAACTCTTTTCAACTCAACAAGATAGATCAATTTATCTTTTTAGTTGGAAATCCATCTAAGCTTTAACACTCAAGCCTTGTGGCTTAAATGTTAAAAACGCATAGATATAAGCCTTAGTACTCAAAGCTAAGGATTAGGAAACAAACACTTATTAAATTGATTGAAGATAATGAAATTTTTTAAAACCATTCTTTTGTATGTGTTTAATATACTATATTTTTTTTTTCACTTAGGAATGTTGTTCTTAGTTTCGAACCCCCCGCCCCCCCCCCCCCCCCCGCCAGTACTTAGGCCTTTCTCCAAAATAGGATATGCATCATAAACGGTATTCTTATTTCGAACCCCCACTACGCTGCTAACGTTTGTAGGTTATCGCGGACAAACTTTTTACCTACAAAGACCTAGATCAAAAGTCCTTAGTTGCATCACCACCTAGGCCGCGATCCACTAGTGAGAATTGGCTACGACCTTGTTTCCACGTACATAGTGTTTTAATCTTAGTGTGCGACCCCATTCCATCTCACTCCTCTAACATGGATTACACCAACATTATGGGACATATTATATTGCTTTTATTATTCTATTTTTGCGAATGTTCATTGGCACGAAAAATAATGCTTTTGCATTAAAAATGCTTCATTGCATTCTTTTTCATAATTATATTTTTGGTGGAATGGAAATAATATCACTTTAGAAAAATCATTATAAATTTTGAAACGCAAGAATTTCTTACTTACATAATATATGAATTATTTTCCAAAATGTAAGACTTTTTTATAGACATGGTTTGATTTAGTAGAATTAAAAAGAGACGTATGCATTAGGTTGTTAATAGAGCTTGTGGGAGTAAAAAGACCACAAATCATTAAAATATAAGCTTTTAGGTTATCCAAAATAATTCCATTGCTTAAGCACATTACACTTATATTTAAACTACATCATCTGGTTGTATCTTCACATTTTAAATTCCAATGCAATAGGATTTGTGAGAATTTGCCCCACAAAAGGTTGGTTAAAGAACTAACTAGGCTTTTTCACACGGTCAAGTCCAAATTTATCTCCTATTTCTCACCAACGGATTACCAAAAGAGGTGTGTTTTCCCAACCTAGCTTTTATTGAAGCTTCCTTGTAAGCAAAAATTAAAAAATTTCCACTTTTTTCACAAAAAGGTTAATTCAAAAAGGTTCAAACAAGGTTGCGTGAAATGCAAGTCAATATCGAAAATATCCTTCCCCAAACTAAAATGAAACATTGTCCTCAATGTTTGAAAAATAGGGGTCAAAAGGAATCTTAAAACAAAAATTTTAAGGTCATGCCAAAAGAATAGATTGTAGGTTTTTTTTGTTTTTGAATAAAAGACAAGGATAAAAGATTTCCACTTTATGAGAGAGGATTTGGAGACATCAATGGAAAAATTTTTTTTTTTGGGGCAGTTGATTTGTTCTTCCATAATTTTGAACCAACAAGAACGAAAGAGAACAAGCCTCCTCTCATCATTTTCATTGTTAGCTCAAAAACAACTTTAAACGGCTTAGTTTTTGTTAATCGAGTAAAAGCTATACTCGTCCCCGAATTGATTTGTCCTTGGGGAAGCAAAGAGAAAATCAAAAGAAAAAGATAAGCATGGGGTGCCTCCCACGAAGCGCTTGTTTATTATAGAGTCCCCTAGCTTGACTCATTTCAACAAGGTTCATCATGGAGGATAAAAGTGAGGGTGAAGAAATTCCAAGAGGTGGAAACCTCCCCAAACTAGGGAATTAGTACGGATGAAAGGTGGAACAATTGAGGGTGGGTCAAAAATCTTAAGAGTTAAAGAACTCTTCCTCTTAAGCACATTATCAAAAATACCTGGTTTAAAAAACTTTTTCTCATCCTCGTGGATTATGTTGTGGGTAAAACTCGGGAATATGTGAAAAATGGTAGAAAAGATCGGGTAGTGAATGTGAATGGTATATTCGCCTCTTCATCTAAAGTACATTTTCACCTATACCCGGGTAAGAAAGTTCACTTGTGTTAATTTCATCAAAAACCTTAACTTCAGCCATCACGGGCTCGTTATCAAAAGTAAATGACTCGTACTCGGGGAAAATCATCGAGTCATTAAGGGGTAAAGCATCAATAGAAGTAGTGTCCTCCCAGCGTCTCGGTTCACTCTCGATACCCCGTAGTTGTATGAGTATCCGAAATAAAACTCAGGCACATCCAGCTCTCTCTATAAAGGCAAATAAAGATCCACAACGGGTGATAGTAGAGGAGGGCAAAAATATTGGAGAATAGGATTAGGAGGAGAGAAGGGACTAAAAGCTTAAATCTTTTACAATTAAGAGATAACTGATCGACTAATTTCTCCGAAGAGGATATGTCAACGGTCTTTAGAAATGTCGAGATCAATCTCTTCCATCTACCTCCTCGTCCTCTCAATATCAACACAATCAATCAACATAACACATCATCATTCATAATCGTCATCGACACGAACTTCAACGATTTCCGGCGAATATCAGAGCAAGATGAGCAGTGTCACTACGTGGACTTCCTCTTATTACGAAATCATCGATGTCGAACAAATTACCTCCCCAAACCTAAAGTCATCGGGACTCAACTTGGGTTTGAAACAAGGGGTCTAACACTAATCGTTCCGTTTCCGGAGTAGTGTTAATATGCCCGTCTCCCATTTATGAGTGATTTCTTAGGCTCTACGTTATTGCGAACACGGGAGTGTGTAACTCGTATCGGATGAAACCGCATAAATCCAATCTCGTAATTCATAGTCAATTGATAATCTTCTAATTCGAGATCTAACTTCAGGACTCTATAAGCTCTTCTGCTTTCCTGTATGATTTTCCAAATTTCAATGTTGACCATTGAATTATCCTAAGTAATAAATATTTTCTTCACAATTTCCTTCTATACTCAATATCGATCTCACTCTTTTGATATTCTCTTATTCCTAAATCCTTCATCATTCTTTCATACTCTTTTAAAACGCCTGCTTTGGGGGGGTGGGAGGTTGGGCGGTTGGGGGAGAATGCTTAAGAATCTTCCGATCTTGGCGTTCTCATTTCTTGAGGAAGATTGACTTTCATTTAGGCTTGATTAGCTTTTTGAAGGTCTTCCTCAGCATATAGCAGTTCCGCATTACTCTTCTCTTCTTGATTCTTTCTGGTTTTGGTTAGAAGATCTTGCTTTATGGTTGGAAGTTCATTAAGGATTTGTAATCCTTATAGAAGACTTTACAACGAATTCTTGCAAAATACTCAGGTTGAGTTTGCTCTTCTTCTACCAACTTGCTTGATCGTTCAAATAATTTCTCCTCAGCATAGCATTAACTTGATGCTATTTACATTATGAGGTATGTGATCATTACTATCTTCAAGACGCTTTGCATAGACTTCTATAAGGATCCGTTTGGCAGTAGCATTTCCATACTCGTTACGGAGGAGTCTGATATAGACATCGAAAATGCGGGGTTGAAATTTGTCGAAACGGAAGAATGAAGATAATTAAAATACTCTTGGTCATCGGCTGACATTGGTTATTCATGAGGTCCCCCACAGTTTTCACAACAAAGATATTGTTGTGGAAGAGTTTGTGAATCATGTGGGAAACAATCAAAATTTCGATTGTAGCACGGGTCCGGAACAAATGATGGACAAGGATATCCATAATGAGCATCATTCCCACATGATTCGCAAGAGTACGTCTGGTACTCGGGCTGTGGAGGGTAATCGGAATAATTTGGAAGTCATGTCGTTATATTTCGGATAAGGAAAACATTGTAGACAATTCCGTCCGTAAGTTAGGTACCCACACGTTCATAAAGAGCAAACCCAGACAATAAGGATATTTAGATCTGTTTTGAACATTGAAGCCACCACAAAACATGACAAAATCCGGATTCGTACGTCCTTCACCATGGAAACTTCGTAATAGCACCGGATTTGTCATGAAGAATTAAAACAATAGAGGGATATTAAGAAGAAGAATTATTAGAAGAGCGGTGCGGCCAAAGCACTAGGACAAGAAGAAGTTTTGAAGTTTATGATTGTTTCGTAATTTTTATATTATTTATTTATTTTATTTATTAAGCCCTAAAATTCTAAGAATGGAAAAATTTATTCGGAGAAAGAACTCAACCTGATAAAGATCTAATCACGTCCACCGTAGCTCTTATACAACTTAAATCACAAAAGAAGAGCGGAAAACGGGAAAGAGCGAGTGCTCTTTTTAGAATAACCTTGTCCCTTGAGGCGAATCCGATGACAAAGCCTGCCTACTCCGCTTTATATGAATAGCCGCAATTAGTGGTGAGCACGTTCCCTTGCGTGTGTCAAAATGGGAGTGTTTTGATCTTTTAATTGCGATGATATTAGATGATAATACCTTTCTTTGGAAGTAGTTATTTTATTGTTGATTCTTTTTTTAAAGGATTAATGTGTTTATATTTTGGAATTATTTGTTTATTATTTTATTTATAATAGAAGAAATTTTTTGTACTTTTTATATTTTTGGAATTATTTTTGTGTTTTGATTTATATACTAGAAATTAACTATCCCTGTGGAGAGGTCGGATCTTCTCAGACTTTACTTCTAACGATTATCCAAAAATCGTTCACGTCTTCCCCGGCAATACTGCAGCCAAAATTTGGTTGATGTGTATAAGCACATAGGCAAATTTTGTTATTATATGTATTAATCCCGTGAAAAGTCTTTCCTAATTACTTTTATATCTCAAGAGAAATAAAGGATAAAATCTCAACTAAAGAAAAAAACAAATATGTATATTTTTAACCGGGAAATATTTCTTCTCGGGTCGTATCTCAACGAAGTCGTGAATTATTCGGATTCTGAGTACTAAGAATTGATAAGGATGTTTTGAATTTGAATTACACTATGAATATAATAGAACAATTAAACTATAGAAACGATTAAGGAAACTAAAATCAATTAACTAGCACGAAAAATTAACAAATGTGAATTAAAAACGTAAGCTAAAATGAGATTTTTAAAATCTAAAGCACTTCTATTAACAAATTTTATGCCTAAAAATCACAAATTTAAAAAGAAAATTTTAGGAAAATGAATTAAATTTTTTTAACTATTTTTGAATTTTATATGATTTTTAAAAGAAAAGTAAATTACTAAAAATAAAACTTTTTCTAAAAATTATCACTAAAATTCTATTTTTATTTTTCAAAAATACTAGAATAAAAAGAAAAATTATCACAAAACGAATTAAATATTTTTTCAACTATTTTCTAATTTTCTATGATTTTTTTAAGGAATAAAGAAATTAGACCATAAAATCTATTTTAATTTCTAGAAAATACAAATTTAACTGGAAAAATAAAGAAAAATGGTTTTTAACTACTTTAAATGTGCAGAAATTTAATGGAACAAAAATGCCCAATTTTTATAAAGCAATTGAACCCTAATTTTATCAATTAAAAACTAAACCCTAATTTTATTAAAACTAATATTAAAAATATTAAATCTATTTTATTAAACTAAAAAGAACAGGGTAGAAAGTGTAAAGAAAGAAAGAAAAGGGTAGGCGGGGTAACTGTCTAGATTTTACACTCTAGTGAAAACGGGTAACCCTAAACTATTAAAAATGTACCAAATAGACCCTACGATTTAGCTTATTTTTGCTTATCTAAAAAATGAGAATAAGCAAAAACTTAAAACTACAAAGTTGTGCTTGAGCTTATCCCCTACAACTTTAACAAAGACACTTTTGACTTTTAACAACTGAATAAGCTAAAAAAATAAGCTTTTACTACTGTGTTACAGAAACTAGAGCTTAACTAACTTTTTCAAAATTTGGCTGTTATTACCTAGCTTTTTACTAAATGAAATGAAACCAAAAGATTTTATAAGCGCTTGTGATGTGTTTATGTAGATATCTAAAAAGAAATAAGCTAAGCATGTTAAAAAGATTAACTAGAAATTTGCTTATCTCAAAAGTAAAAGTTCAGACTATTCTGGTATTTAAGCTATTCCTAATAAGCTAACTAGCTTATTACTAATCCCTAGAAACTAAAATTTTGAATATAAGCTATTCTATGATTATATGATGAACCTAGATAAAAGGCTTTTTAAAATATCAACTAGAAATAAGAAATCAAAAAGATTAAGCTGAAGATCCAAGCTGTTGCTAACACTACTTTTGCAAGAATCTAAAAACTACACTAGAGCTTAAAATTGAAACCTAAAAGCTTATCTATATTAAGCTAATGGAAATCTACAAAGGTGTTTAATATAAAGTACTAAATCTAATTATAAACGCTAGATAAGAAGCTTAGGAAAATAATTATGGAGCAACACATTATTAACTGTTGTTGCTGATATACTTGACCAAATGTGTAAATGCAGGCTAAGTTTTCTAGTTTTAAACCCTTAAACTGACTAGTTATAAGTTTCTAAATGTACATTATCCAAAATTAAGCTCTGAAATCCTATTAGACACTTAATTCTACAAATGCTTTTCACTTAAAACTCCCCTGGTGCTGGCTCATAAGCTTTTAAAACTCTAAATCATTAAATTCAACAAACTAACTTTTAAAACTTATTTAAAGCTTGATAACATAGCTTAACACAACTGTGTAAAGAGTTTTGACAGGATATTATTGACTTTAAAAGTCAAAATCTCTTTAACCCAAACACTCCTTATCACTAACTGTCCAAACTAATTTATTCTTAAATCTATTTTTAACTAAAACTGCTAAAACTTATAGCTACTCAGACCGCTAAACTAAATGTTAGCTAAGTTGGTAGCATTAAAAACTTAAGCTTATTAATAGGTATAAGCTAGTTTATCAGCTAGCCTATTACACTAGTATGACAGAAACTTAAGGAAATTTTACAACTACAGTAGATTTCTACCATATAACAGCTTAAGGTATTTGAATTTCTAAAACAAACATAAAACTATTATCAAACAATTTTAAGCAACAAATAGTAAAGCATATAAGCTACTGCTTTAAGATTCCAATGCTAAAGGAAATGAAGAATGTGAACCTGAAATTTGAAATCTCTCACCCTAGCCAACTCTATCTGAATGAGTGGGCTTTAAAAATCAAATTTCCTAACTAGCACCTTGCTTCTAAACAACAAGCTATAGTCATTAAGCTCACAATTGCTTAATTTTATTCCATAATGCTTACAAACTGAATCAAATTGACTTTAACTGGCAAACTTTGAATAAGAAGTAAACGCAAATACAGTTTATAGAAAGCTTTTAACAAGAATTGAACAACTTTTGAACAAAATAAGCTATATTGAGCTTATCATGAGCTTATTAGCTAATTCTAGCTTATTACTTGAAAACTTCAAAATGAAATCAACTCAAATAGCTTTATTGCTTAGAAATGAAGAGTACAAGTGAAGAAACAAGTAGTACAACTGAATTTAAAAGTTTAAAAGCTTAATTGAAAAACGATGAACAGTAAACGAAATTTTAAAAGAGAAAATTACAAATTTAACTGAACTAAAACTCTAACTACTAACTCCCCCTAAAGCTGAAATACAAGCTTATTTATAGAAGGAATTGATGAGAGAATGAAAACTTCACTCCTTGACAGCCGTTGGATCTCTTTTCCTTTGAATTTAAGCCGTTGATTTTGATTGATGATGTGTTCGAACCAATTAGATGTTGACACGTGTGCGAAATGATGTGGCAATGGGTTAATACGAGGTTGGATGAGGTGAGGAGGAACGGGGAAGGGATTTGTAGAAGTTGGGTTTGTTGCGTATTTTGGCGGGAGAAGTTGTTAGGGACAGTTAGAGAAAGGTTTGCCTCCGCGTCTCTTTTGCAAACTTATGGAAAGAATTGCACAACCAGTCCTTGGGTTTTCATTTCCCAATTTGTTGTGTTAAATGTAATTAAAAACTTTTTTGAAGTTGACAGATCTGGGGCTTATACTTTCAGAAAACAGAAACTGGGCTTGAATTAGGGGTCATTTTGGGCTTTGGTGGTTTTTATGTATCAGTATATAAAGAAAATTGGCCCAAGGGTATTTTGGTAATTTACCATTCTTCAAAAGGTAGAAAAGTCATTTTCTTCAAGAGTTGACTTTGTTATTTCATAATCTTGACCCACTTTTGACTTTTCTTGCTTACGGGCTTAATCCGGCTTTTGAGATTGGCTTCCATTCTTCACTCTTGTCTTGTCTCTTCATTTCTTGTCGGTTTTTGGTCGTTTTTGCTTCCTTTTGTCTTTACATATCAAATCCTGCACAATAGACACAAAAGCACACAAATTTCTATCCTTTTGGCATTATTTGGCTTTTATTGGCAAAATCCCGGGTATTTAATGTATACAACTCAACACTTATCAGCCTCCTAATCGTTCGACGATTTTTGATGACATTGTTTCTTGGTCATTTTTATGGTGTTCTAGTAGATGTAATAGGGTTTTTTTTTGGGAGTATTGGTTAAAAAACCCCTATCATATTTCTTTGTAATGTCTTTCTAACTCCTTGTAGTTTTTTTTAATAAAGTTGCCGTTCAAAAAAGAAAATATACATGTTATCTCACATATGTAACTCATTCAATCAATAATAATTTTTATTGTCTTACATATTTATGATACGTTGCCAGTTTGGTAGTTTCCTTTGATCCTCTTAACAAACCAATGCTACATTTTAGAAGGAATACACAAGATGGTTTAAACTGAAGCAATAAAACTAAGCACTAAGAAAAACAAAAGAAGTTATACAATCCACCTTTTAAAAGTTAACAACATCGAATTAACGATACTGGAATTAACTTTAAGATAGAAGCATGGATCTTTATAGCATGCACGGTCCTATAAAAAAGCAAGTTACAATACGATTCTACCAACATAATGTGAACAATAATAAATAGACAAAAACACACACATAAAAAGCAGAAAACAAGAAGCACTATGCACGTGCAACCCTTTGCAATCTTGCAACGAAAACCACTACCTTCACATACACCCAATCTTTCATGCAATCACGAAAACGGAAAAGCGCATGTCTGAGACGACGATTGAAGAGTAAAGCACTACATGCTATCCAAAATGCAGTTGTAAAACCTGTGGCCCCTCCAATATAAAACCATCTTTGAAGGTCATCTGTACTTTCTGCATCGCCATCACTATCACCGACTGGTGGAACTCCAAGATCTTCATCTCCAAGACATTTTTTGGTTATTGGAGGTCCACATAGTCCTGCATTGCCGATGAACCTTCATGTGGGAAGGACTGGAGTTGAGTGCTGGATGGAACTCTCCCCGACAGGTTATTATATGATACGTCTAGATCATTTAATAAATCCATGTCGGACATGCTTGATGGCATCTTTCCTGAAAAGAAGTTTCTAGATAGATTCAAAGTTAACAGTTCTTTCATTTGACCGATGTCTCTTGGAATCTCTCCAACTAGAGAGTTGTTTGACAAGTCTAGCCTCAACAATCCATGCAAGTTGGTAAGTTCATATGGGATTTTTCCAATGAGATTGTTGCTTGATAGATCAATCGTCTTCACCAATCCCAATATGCTACTAAATTCACGTATCTTTCCTTGCCACTCCATCAGTAGATGGTCAAAATAGCTATTATCAACCGTCTTTTACATATACTACTCTTCCTACTAAGTCCTTCACCACCATCAGGCTTATATGAAAATGATGTACATTCTGTTTCACAGATGATCTTTGTTGAACCATGGCTGTGAGATTATTCACACACAGGGGGATCGTTCCATGGAGATTGTTCTTTGACAAGTCCAAGATTTGAAGAGTTATTAAGTGACATATTTGTAAAGGGATATTTCCGAAGAAGTTGTTTGATCCTAGGCTAAGGACATACAACCTTGACAAGTTTTCTCCAATCCAAACAGGAACATTACCAGAAAACTTGTTGGCCCCTAAATCCAAAAGGCTTAACTTGGTGCAATTCTTCAAATAAGAAGGTAATTTTCCTGAAAAACTATTGTTGTATACACATAACATTTCAAGATGACTCAAATATCCAATAGAGGGGGAAGCCTTCCTGAGAGAAAATTGTGCCCTAGATTAAGAACTTTTAGTGTTGTGATATTCCGCAAACAGCCCGGAAGTGGTCCGGTTAATGAGTTATTCGAGAGGTCAAGAAATTCCAAACTATCATACAAGTGGCATAAGAAAGAGATTTTTCCATGGAACTTATTTCTAGAAAGATCTAAATAACTTATGTTCGCTGGAAACACATGTACTCGACCATGAAAGTTGTTAGAGCTCAGGTCAACTATCCTTAGGTTAACGTTTGATTGAAAATCTGGTAATTTCCCACTCACGTTGTTAAAAGAGAGATTAAAATATCCTAATAAAGGAAGGGAGAATTGGTTTTGGCCATTTGTAGGAATTGTGTCTGAAATGTCGTTGTTGGAAATCAGCGTTTGTATCCCTTCAGGGAAACGAGGCCCTAGCTTGTTTGAGCGGAAATCAATATAACTTAACTCGTCCCAGCTACTAGTGAAAGGAAAACCTTCGATTAAGTTGTTTGAAAGTTTTAACTCTTTAACATGTGATACTTGAGTGAGTTTCGAGATACTACCTCTAAGAGAATTGGAAGATAGGTCTAGATCTAAAAGGGTGGGTAGTTGCCAAAGTTTGTCACTTATAGTTCCATCTAACTGATTAGAAGCCAGATTCAACACTGCTAGAAATAAAAAGTTTTGGATCTCATCAGACAATGACCCAGTTAATTGGTTATTTGAAGCATTCAAAGTCTCTAACCAAGTCACTGGTGATGCGCATGCAGACAGGTTGTTCAGAAAATCTGAAAGTTTCCCATCAAACTTGTTGCCAGAGATATGTAGAGTTGCAAGATTATCTCCCATTAATGGGCACAACCAAGGAAACATGGATGAGTTGAGGTTGCTGTTATCGAGATAAAGGTCAAAAACAGATGAAGAATAATTGGCAGATAAAGAATACAGATGCATGACTTGTGAGAGGTCACATCCCCGTAAACTTAAAATTGAGAGGTCACAAAGAAGGATGAAGAGAAGACGACTTTCCATACTAGAGAAGGAGTCTTCTGTTATATGAAGATGCCTTTTGTTCTTAAGAATGCGGGAGCGACATATCAGAGGTTGGTCGATTCTGCCTTCAAATAGCAGATATGGGTAAACCTAGAGGCGTATGTGGACGATATGGTGATTAAAAGCAGGACTGAGCAATACATCATAAAAGATATAGAACAAACCTTCTTCACCCTCCGAAGGATAAACATGAAGCTCAACCCAAAGAAATATTCTTTTGGTATGGATGAGGGAAAGTTCCTAGGATATGTAGTTACATTTGAAGGCATCAGGGCGAATCCTGAAAAAACCAAGGCTGTCATGGACATGCCCTCACCAAGAACTCTTAAGCAGATGCAATCTCTAAGTGAGAAATTGGTAGCACTCAACTGTTTTTTGTCTAAGTCAGCCGAACGATCCATACCTTTCTTAGATACATTGAAGAAATGTACTAACAAGAAGGACTTCACATGGACAGAGGCCGTCGAGGAAGCATTCCTAGAGATGAAGAAGTTAGTATCCGAGTTGCCAACCCTTACTGCCCCCAAAAAAGGCGAGACTCTGATGATGTACTTAGCTGCGGCGGATGAGGCGGTTAATGTAGTGCTTCTTACAGAAAGAGATTGAAGGCAGATGCCCATACACTATGTTAGTAGATCTTTGCAAGGGGCAGAAACAAACTATGCTTCGATGGAGAAACTCACCTTGGCTCTAGTTCACGTAGCCATGCGATTAAGGATGTACTTTCAGGCTCATCCAATCAAGGTCATCACCGATAGCCCGATTAAGCAAGTACTAAGTAACTCTAAAGCATTAGGCAGATTAGCAAAATAGGTTGTTGAGATGGGGGCGTATGACATACAATGTGTGCCAAGGGTTGTAGTAAAGGTTTAGGTCCTGGCAGACTTTCTAGCAGACACTTCAATGGAGATAAATGTTGCACCAGTGGTAACTATACCTCAAGAGTGGAGGACATCCCAGAATCTTCGAATGCAAGGGAAAATCTTACTCCTGGCCTAAGGGCGTGGAGACTATATACCGACGGAGCATCAAACAGTAGAGGGTACGGAGCTGGCCTCATCCTGATAGCTCTAGACGATGTGGAATACTCTTACGCGTTTCGTTTGAATTTCTCTAACTCCAACAACGATGCTGAGTACGAAGCTCTACTGGCTGGACTACAGATAGCCACAAAGATGCAAGTAAAAGACATCCATGCTTTTGTGGACTCCAAGCTAGTAGCTAGTCAGGTGGAGGGATCATATAAAGCTAAGGGTGAGAGAATGATAAAATACCAGGAAAAGGTCTTGGAGCTAGCTGGTGCATTTAACAGGTTTCAAATAAATCACATCCCTAAAGCAGAGAACAGGAAGGCCGACGCTCTTAGCAAGCTGGCAGCAGTTCAATTCGATCACTTGTCTAAAGAAGTACTAGTAGAGGTGCTGAATGAGCGCTCTATCAAAGCGCAAGAGGTTAACATGGTGGTTGAAGAAGAAGGCCCGACCTGGATCACTCTGATCCGAAACTACCTAGAGAAAGGAATACTGCAAGAAGACCCTGTTGACGCTAGAACTTTGATGGAAAAGATCGAGAATTATACAATGGAAGATGGAGTTTTGTATAGGAAGTCTTACTTTGTTACATTGATGAGGTATGTGGGGCCTTTGCAGGCCAATTACATTATTAGAGAAGTACGCATGGGCTCATGCAAAATGCACGATGGACCTAGACAGGTAGTGGCTAATGCTATGAATCTGAGATACTACTGGCCCTCTATGCACAGAGATGCCAGGGAGCTAATCAGAGCATGTGATGACTGCCAAGCACATGCATCTATACCCAGACTCCCTAAGGCAGACATGATCTTAGTAACATCAGCATGACCATTTATGAAGTGGGGTATGGACATAGTGAGACCTCTTTTGGAGGGTCCAGGAAGGGTAAAGTACCTAATCATGACAACCGACTACTTTACCAAATGGATGGAGGCGAAGCCATTAGCTACTATTACTGGTAGGCAGGTGGTAAACTTTACCTAGGATAAAATTGTGTACAGGTTTAGGATCCCAACTACAATCATCACAAACAATGAAACTCAGTTTGTAAATGATCCTTTCAAGAAGTGGACTAAAAAGCTCAAGATCCAGTTAATCTCTACTTCAGTTTATCACCCCCAGGGGAATAGAGCAGTAGAAAGGGCAAACAGAAGCCTCTTGAGAGGAATTAAGACCAGACTGGAGAAGGGAGGATCAGCTTAGGCTGAGGAGGTGCCGAATGTGTTATGCATCAAACAATGAAGAAGACCATCAATGGTGAAACACCTTTCAGCTTAACCTATGGTACCGAAGCCGTCATCCCCGCAGAGATTGGCATGCCAACACATCGAACGTCTAAGTTAAATGAAAAAGCTAATGATCAGGAGCTTCACCTAAATTAGACCTACTAGAGGAACAAAGAGAAATAACAGCTATAAAGGAAGCCAGGTACAAGCAACAGGTCGAGAAGTATTACAACAAAAAAGGTGCGACATGTGCAGTTCAAAGTGGGAGAGTTTATACTTAGGAAAAATGAAGCATCAAGGGCTGCTAACACAAGCAAGTTAGGACCCACTTGGGAAGGACCTTAAAAAGTTATCCAAGCATTCCAAAGTGGAGCCTATAAGCTAAGTAACATGAAAGGGGAAGAGATACCTAGGACCTGGCATGCTTGTAACCTCTGAAGGTGCTACATGTAGAGCACTAGAGTACCTTTATTTCTACTATGTATCCCCATCGGAGAAGCAATTTTCAAAGTACAGACTTACTCCGGGGGTGACCTTAGATATTATTGATGTATTGTTTCTTCTGGCATGATATGAATGAAACGAAATTTTATCATATTTTCTCTTAAGTCTATATGTTTGAAATCTTTATATCATAACGTGACTATACAATGACGGATGGCTCGCTACCTCCATACGAATAGGGCGACTCTTACTAATTTGTCCCCCATGGTAGAACTTATACCATCGGTGGTTAAGCTGATTGACTTGGCAGTAGAAGGGCTAGGAACAAACACCTCTCTCTTTCGCGTGTAATAATTACTCTCTGGTGAGTAGCTACACCAGATAGAGAGACTAGCCCAAGAATGTTAATTCAAATGTCACATTAGTATAAAGTGAAGCACCATATCGGTGGGAAAAGATAACGCAAACATATATTGGTTAAGTGTTAGGTTCATACATCGTCATAGGTATATGTGAATATGTTCAGCCTTCAAAACATAAGTAATATATGATATGTCTCAGACCCTGGTCCGGTAGACGTGGCCCAAACACTGATCTAGCATAAGTGTCCTAGGCACTAGTTTAGCATACATGGCCCAGACACTCGTCCAGTACACGCAGCTCAGACGCTGATCTAATACGTATGTCCCAGACACTTAGCTAATACGATGCATATTATGTTACATTAATACAAAGTAAAATAGCAATGCATCACAAAATAAATTAGCATACATTCAAGAAATGAGCAAGATAGCATGAAGTGCATAAGTAGTCACCAAATAGTCGATGGAAAGCAAATAAAGTTACAATCACATCCAAAAGATAAAGTTACTTCGAAAGTATTTTGAGCCCAAAACATAAGGAAACTACATAAATAAAGTAAACAAACTACAAACTAATGACCGACTCAAACCTTTAAAGAAGCTCCTGATCCATAAGGTTTATTTCTCTTCAAATGTTATAGAGTACTGGTATGGCCAAAAGTCTCGGTAAATGGAGCAGAACTACGATGACGAGTCCTAACTCCTAAAGACACTGTGGTAGAGGATGCTTTGCTGAAAGGAACTGCCGGGTCAGGTTCAAGCTGAGCAATGACTCGCAAGGAACTCTCAGCACTCTGAGATACTTTGCCAAAAAAGGGAATGTCTTAGTAGGAAAAGCAGTCACAACATCATCAAACTTCTCCTGATCATTGGGAATGAAGTTGGAAACCCTTTGAGATAATTCCTAAAACTGCGTATATGTGCGATCCATATGCAATCCCTGCTCAACACCGACACTCATGGCCAAAGATATCACATCCCTAAATGCGCAATTGAATTCTCCACTCTTAAGGAACCTACGAACGAGGGACTCAAAGTCTGATTGGAAGAAGGAGGTTACATCACTCCGAGATTCTTTAGCTTGTTTCTCATCGCTAGCAATGATGTCATTATGCAAGTGGGTGTCAGACTCTAGTTGGGAAATCTGGTACTTTAATTCCTTTAGTTTAGTTTCTTAAGATTCTAATTGTGACTTAGCCTTTATAAGCTCTTCATCAACCTTTTCTTTTTCTGTTGCAATGACTTCCTTCGCAGCCCTCTCCGCTTTAAACTTCCTATGTTTCTTATCCCGAGATCAAAGTTTTTCGTGAGCCTCTTAGTACTTATACTGAACTTGTTTCCGCCTATAACGAGGTATGACAACTCTGATCCGAAACTACCTAGAGAAAGGAATGCTGCAACAAGACCCTGTTGACGCTAAAACTCTAATGGAAAATATTAGAAATTATACAATAGAAGATGGAGTCCTGTATAAGAAGTCTTACTTGGTTCCATTAATGAGGTGCGTGGGGCCTTTGCATGCCAATTACGTTATTAGGGAAGTGCACATGGGCTCATGCGAAATGCACAATGGACTTAGACAGGTAGTGTCTAAGGCCATAAATCTAGGATACTACTGGCCCTCTATGCACAGAGTTGCCAAGGAGCTGATTAGAGCATGTGATGATTGCCAAGCACATGCATCTGTACCCAGACTCCCTAAGGCAGACATGATCTCAGTAACATCAGCATGACCATTTATGAAGTGGGGTATGTACATAGTGGGACCTCTCCTGAAGGATCTAGGAAGGGTAAAGTACCTAACCGTGGCAACCGACTACTTTACCAAATAGATGGAGGCGAAGCCATTAGCTACCATTACTGGTAGGCAGGTGGTGAACTTCACCTGGGATAATATTTTCTGCAGGTTTGGGATCCCAGCTACAATCATCACAGACAACGGAACTCAGTTTGTGAATGATCCTTTCAAGAAAGGGCTAAAAAGCTCAAGATCCAATTAATCTCTACTCTAGTTTATCATCCCCGGGGAAATGAAGCAGTGAAAAGGGCAAACAAAAGCCTCTTGAAAGGAATTAAGACCAGACTGTAAAAAGCAGGATCAACTTGGGCCGAAGAGGTGTTGAATGTGTTATGGGCACATCAAACAATAAAGAAGACCAGGAATGGTGAGACACCTTTCAGTTTAACCTATGGTACTGAGGCTGTCATCCCCGTGGAGATTGGCATGCCAACACACCGAACGTCTAAGCTGAATGAAAAAACTAATGATCAGGAGTTTTGACTAAACTTAGACCTGCTGGAGGAACGAAGAGAAATAACAGCTATAAAGGAAGTCAGATACAAGCAACAGGTCGAGAAGTATTAAAACAAAAAGGTGCGACATGTACAGTTTAAAGTGGGAGAGTTTGTACTTAGGAAAAATGAAGCATCAAGGGCTGCTAACACAGGCAAGCTAGGACCCCTTTGGGAAGGACCTTACAAAGTTATCCAAGCATTCCAAAGTGGAGCCTATAAGCTCAGTAACATGTAAGGGGAAGAGATACCATGGACCTGGCATGCTTGTAACCTCCAAAGGTGCTACATGTAAAGCACCAGAGTACCTTTATTTCTACTATGTATCCCCACCGTAAAAGCAATTTTCAAAGTATAGACTTACTTCGGGGGTGACTTTAGATATTATTGATTTATTGTTTCTTCTAACATGATATGAATGAAGCAAAATTTTCTCATAAGTCTATATGTTTAAAATCTTTATCATAATGTGACTATACAACGACGGACGGCTCGTTACCTCCGTACAAATAGGGTGACTCCTACTAATTTGTCCCCCCATGGTAGAACTTATTCCATCGGTGGTTAGGCTAAGCAACCTTTGCTAATTGACTCCGCAACAGAAGGGCTAGGAATAAACACCTCTCCCTTTCGTGCGTAATAATTACTCTCTGGTGAGTAGCTACATTGGATAGAAAGACTAGCACAAGAATGTTAATTCAAATGTCACATCAGTATAAAGTGAAGCGCCATACCAATGGGAAAAGATAACGCAAACATATGTTGGTTAAGTTTTAGGTTTAAACATCATCATTGGTACATGTGAATATGTTCAGCCTTCAAAACATAAGTAATATATGATATGTCTCAGAACCTGGTCCGGTAGACGTGGCCATATACTATCATTATAGCATAAGTGTCCCAAACACTCTGTCAGTACATGCAGCTCAAACGTATATAATAAGTATGTCCAGACACTTAGCTTATTACGATGCATATTATTTTACAAATCAAAAGTGGCATAGCAAGCATCATAAAATAAATTAGCATACATACAAGAAATAAGTAAGATAACATGAAGTGCATAAATAGCCACCAAATAGTCGATGGAAAGCAAATAAAGTTACAATCAGATCCAAAAGACAAAGTTACTTCGAAAGTACTTTGAGCCCAAAACATAAGGCAAGCTACATAAATAAAGTAAACAGACTACAAATTAAGGATCGACTCAAACTGCTGAAGAAACTCCTGATCCAGAAGGTTTCTTTCTCTTCAAATGTTCTGGAGTACTGGTATGGCCAAAAGTCTCGGTAGATGGAGCAGAACCACGATCACGAGTCCCAACTCCTAAAGACAATGTGGCAGAGGATGTTTTGCTGAAAGGAACTGCCTGGTCAGGTTTAAGCAGAGCAACGTCTCGCAAGGAACTCTCAATACTTTAAGACACTTTGCCAAAAAAAGGAATGTCTTAGTAGGAAAAGCAGCCACAACATCATCAAACTTCTCCCGAGCATTAGGAACGAAGTTGGAAACCCTCTGAGATAATTCTTGAAACTACGTATCTGTGCAATGCCATACGCAATCCCTGCTCAACACCGACACTCATGGCCAAAGATATCACATCCCCAAATGCGCGATTAAATTCTCCACTCTTAAGGAACCTGCGAAAAAGGGATACAAAGTCTGATTAGAAGAAGGAGGTCACATCACTCTGAGATTCCTTGGCTTGTTTCTTGAGGCTAGCAATGATGTCATTATGCAAGTGGGTATCATACTCTAGTTGGGAAAGCTGGTACTTTAATTCCTTTAGTTCCATTTCTTAAGATTACAATTGTGACTTAGCCTTCATAAGCTCTTCATCAACCTTTGCTTTTTCTGTTGTAATGACTTCCTTTGCAGCCCTCTCCGCTTTAAACTTCCTATGTTTCTTATCCCGAGATCAAAGTTTTTCGTGAGCCTCTTAGTACTTATACTGAATAGAGGATAGTTTGGAATTCAATTTGTTTATCTCTTTATTTACACAAATGGTAAATCCACTTTGTTGCCTCAAGTCGTCACTTTGCTGCTTAAAGGAAAGAGTCTGCTGAGCACACCGCTTCGAAAGACGGTTGACGTTGCGGATAACATGATCATATCGAGCACTTGACTCCCCCATATGGGACATCAACTGACATTGCAACACACTCACCCGACCAGTCGACTCCTCCTGAGAGAGTGTCTCCATTTGACGAATCTCAGCTGGTGTAGGAAATCGATCAATGGCAGTCTTACAAACCTTAGGATCTTCAAAAAAACTCTTTGTTCAGAAGACCCAGATTCATGGTGCGAACTCTATCCTATTCCTCTCTGGTGTATGGAGGAGAGTCACTTGAGCCTTCCTCATAAGGATATGGCATGTAATAACCATCAGGGAAATCCTTATCACCTCCTTCATAGCCAATGTAACCATCCTCCTCTTGCTCAGTCTCATCTACACCAAAATTAGTATCCTTAGGCTCAGTAACATGCGAAACAGGAGCATCCCTACCAAAATCAAGAGCATGAACATCTTCCTCCACACGATGGTGAGTATCTCCATTGGCACCTGCATACAAAAGTAAGTTAAAAATAAAATAATAATAGTAATAATAATAATAAAACAACACCTATCAAAGTTAAAAGGAGGAGATAGCTAGAAAAGATAAGTTTACCATGAGACACTTGAGAACTTGCCCTAGTCTCTCTCCTCAGACCCTCAGAAGGCTCAATGTTAGTTGCTGTTGAAACTTCCTTATTTGGAAGAATAATTGGTGGATAAGTCACGTCTAGTCCAATCCTCGAGTCAAAAGTTCAAAGAAGGATAACATTTATATACTCACCTTGGCCGATATCGTCTGAGTGCTTAAAGTCATCAGCAGCAGACCCTATGTCAGCACTCTGAACACCATCATCAAAGGTATCGTCATCATCCTGCTCAGACCCATCACTAGATCCTACTCTAGGGTTCTTCTTACCCACCTTGGTCTTCTTGGTTACATTGGTAGACACTTTTGGTCGAGTAGAGGCTTTTCGCTTGGTTGTGTTCTTAGCCTTTGTAACCACCTCATGATCAGGTTGAGTAACTACAATCTCCTCCAGAGTGGCTGAGGGAATGGCAATCCCAGTAGGGGCAGGTTCTGTGGTATGATCAACAACTCGTCCTAGAAAAGGAGTGCCTAAATCATGTGCCTCCTCCCTAACCTAAGCCCCATTCAAAGAAGGCATGCGGATAAAGTCATAGATACTCATAACTTCAAAATGAAAGAACCATCAGATATTATAAGGAAAGCTAAGCAATAACCTCAAACACTTAAATAAAACAAGCCCCACGTACTGGTGCCATCACGGTATCTTATTACTGAATCACACAACGGGTTGCGCCACACTTTGCTAATTCTAAGTCGGGCAAACACATCCTCCAGAATAGTACGAAGCTTAATAATATGAGCACTTAACCGGTCAACATGGCTTTGGTCAAAGGTCGTAGGAAGATCATCCGCAGCACATGAATCCGAATTCCTCAAGGGCATGTGAATTGAAATAGCCCTACGGTCTATCAAGAAAAAATTCATCTTCTAGTCTTTTAATCCAGACCTATTGTCTTCCATACACACATGCACAGACTCCCTACATTTGGCAAAGGAGAACCAATCTCCTTGTTTGAAAAGTGTTTGAAATACCCGAAACAAAGTGACAGTAGGCTCTATGTCTAGGCTACGACAGAGGATCTCAAAAGTAATCACCTTATTCAAGCCTAAAGGAACTAATTGGGAGATGTGCACCTTGTAATACTTAATAACCTCTAAAAGGAAGGAAGAAAAGGGAATCCTAACGCTTGAGGAGTCAAAAATCCTATGGTATATCCCTATCGTAGTATCCCCACATAGAAGGTTTATCATTTGAAAGTTTGAATAAGGTAAACGAGGTCTCAGGTCTAAAAGAATGTTATACGTAGAAATCAAAGTCCTAAGTTCGATATCCTTTAATTCATAGGTATAGGTATGCATATCCTTTTTAGCCATAAATAAAGAAAAGTGGAAGTTAACGAATACCTTAAAATTTTGGCTGATAAAAACTTAGATGAGCTCCTTGGGACGTACGAACCTTCGATGAAGACTCCGGGGACACACTAAGATCCGAACAAAACACCACAAACCAAAACAATCCAAAAACTCTCCAATCGAGACCTACAATAGACAATCCGCTAAAATTACCTAAGGTAAAAAAACCTCGATGGAAACCTTGAGTGACAATCACAATTAACTTCTAATATTCCTAAGGCAAAACCACTCTATGTTGGAATGGTCCACTGGAGTAGTTGGGGTAACAAAGGCCACCTCAGGTCTAGAGGCGATGACAATGGAGTAGTGTCTGCACATGAGATAAGGAGCAGTGTCTCCTACGAAGGTGAGGTAAGGAGCACTGTCCCCTAAGGAGATAAGGAGCAGTGTCTCCTAAGGAGGTAAGGAGCAGTGCCTCCTCAAGAGATGAAGCATTGTCCCTATCACACCTAGTACACTGACATCTGATGTACGTAGTACGACGATGTACGAATAGCACAAATGCTTGGTCCACAACCAGAGCATAGAGACAATATTGACTCCTAAGACTAAGCCTGATGCTTACGAGCGACTTATGCGCTACCTCTAGAAGAGAACTTAGCTTCCACAATGCCTGTATCTTGGAGCTAAGCCCAGGTAGTATATAATAAATTGTTCACACTCATGAACAAGGATAGGTTACACATACATACTTCTCTTTACTCTCTCTCTAACTTCTCTTACTAAAACTTATACCAAGCATATACTTATCCTTACGCCAGAGCTTGGTCTCGGATTCAAAACCCAGGGCGAGCTAACGGTGTTCTGCCTTATTTTAGCCTAAGAGATGAAGAAACAGCTGCAAGACCTCCTAAAGATCAGGGCTAAAGAGCATCTACAGAAATTTTCTCGATAGTTTTAATCTTTAAAAGTTCAAAAAGTTATGATCAAATGATGATATCGGTATAAGTCATATCGGATAACTCACCTCGGTAGTGCATTGTTTCGTTAAAATAGGTTAGTAATGTTGTCAAAAGATAAAAGTATTTACCTCAGTAGTGTTTTTAGTAGTGAATGATTTTTATTTTTCTCGGTAAAGAGCTTGTTAGTTTACTATTCTCGTTAGTTTGTTCATTAAAGTTTTCACCTCGGTACTCGGTAGTTGTGTATTTTGTTAGTTTGGTTAATGTTCTATTATTTACGTCGGGTAGTTTGTGGTTTGACTGGTCGAGATGATTAAACTTAGCAAAGATGGTTGATGAGTATATATAGTAGAATAAAA
>BQNB010098345.1:0-25175 GCA_026074375.1 Tanacetum coccineum
CAGATTCATCTAGGTTAACCCTAGTAGCAGTACCCTCTCGCACTATAGCCACCCCTCTTTGATCGATCGAACCAAAAAGAACATCAAGTTTTTCATTCCCAATAGAGCCCTTTAACTCCCCTCTCTTATCACCCATTACTACCACATCTTACCAAGAACAACACACCCAGAATATAAGTCGAATAAATTAACAAGAGGACAACGTCTTCCTCTCAAATGAAAACCCTAGCAAAAAGCTATGGTTATAATTAAAGCCCACGAATTACTAACCTCCAGTCATTGTTTGTCGACAAAGATAATGAATGAAAAGAATCAATCAAACAGTAACTTAAAAAAACCCTAATTAGCGAAAAAAAATCCTTAAAAAATGAAACCCTAATGCAAAAAACGACCAAGATCCCAAAAAATAGTGTTAAAGCAATGAAGGGCAATAAACACAGTTGTTTTAATGAATCAAGATCAGAATTAGATTAGAGAACGAATTAGAAGGATGAAAAAATATTGGCCGCCATTAGAGGGTTTAGGGTTTTTTAGAATAAAATCCCGTTGAAAATATATAGGAAAGAAAAGAAAATATAGATGGAAAGTGAAGATAAATTGACAAAATTTTATAGTGACTATTCTCAACATAGCATAATCCTTCCTGAATTATACATAGGTGATCAGGCTATGTATAATTAAGGACTAACAATGAAATGCTCATTTTCGTCAAACTAGTGTTATGTTTCTCAGAGTTAAATGGTATAAACAGTATGGTTTATAAGGTAGCAAAACGGTTCATAAAAACAAAAACAAAGTGGTTTATATAACGACACAAGATATTTTGTAGAATAGCAGAAAATAGTTTATGAGGTGTTAGCAAAATAGTTTACAAGAGAATCACATGACAGTTTATAAAGTAATAGTAAGGGGTTTATAATGTGGTAACAAATGGTTTACGAATTGACAACAACATAGTTTGTAAAATGACAACGACATACTTTATAAAAGATAACGAAATAGTTTATAAGGTGACTGCAAAATAATTTATAATATGGTGGCAACACAGTTTATAAATGATATCAACATAGGTTATAAGATGAAAACAAATTAGTTTATAAAATGATAGCAATATAGTTTATGAGATAATAGTAGAATAATTTATAAGATGATGATAAAATGGTTTATAAGATGATAGCAAAATAGTTTATACAACGATAGTGAAATAGTTTATAAGATGGTAACAAATTCGAGGAGTAGCTTACATAAATTAATAGAGAATTAAAGTATAACCGACGGAATCGTCAGGACACATACGTTAACAGAGTATTTAAAAACATCCACACAATACAATGAAATTCATTAAGAAAGTGCTAGTGCAAATCTCTTAGGGGATACGGTCCAAAAAGGCTTCCACTTGAGTCTCACTGGGCATAGCATGAAAAATATCTCCTTAAGCATTAGCATGATATTTGACGACCTTAGAGTTTCCGCGAGCTTTTACCTTCCAAATCTAGTTTATACGGTTCAACTTTGGACAATCACTCTTGTAATGTCCTGGCTTTCCACACTCATAATAGGTACCTCAGGTTTCTAATTTGTCACTAGGGGCTTCTAAGTCGTTATCAAAATGGGTGTCCTACAATCTCTAGTCATATGGCCAACTTTCTTGTAGTTGTTGCACTTCACAGTGCATGGCCCAATGTGGTGCAACTTACACTTGTTGCAGAAAGGTAACTTTCCTACATATCTATTTTTGTTATTTGGTCTAGCAGTGTAAGTTCTCACGACCTTTTGTCATTTTTTTGGCATTCCTTACCACCTTGGCATCCTAACGTACGACTTGGTCCATCGAGTCGTGAGCCATGCAGATTTTTGCCTCGTAGACAACAATAGCTTTAATAACATTAGCAATTTGTTGGGTTACAATATGCTCGATCCTTGCGGAACTCATTCCTTGTCTCGTTGTTGGCATTTTCTTCAAAATCGAACAGAGTAAAGAAAATAAAATAAGTCGAATTTCAAAAGTCGTGTTTCCAAAAATGGAATGTTACACTGTGACAATTTAAAGTCACGTGCGAATTAATCGGCATATTTCTAGGCGTCTTGTACGTAGTGATGTAGGCGTTTCAAAAGTATGGGATGGGTGTTCAAACTCGTCTTCAGAGTCAGATAGTAAGATAATCAGTGAGGTTGGCAGACTGTGACAAGTTTCAAGGTTTTGTAAGGTCATGAAAACGTTTTAAGGATCATCAACTCACGATGTTTTGAGAAGAGTTTAGAGACCATTATGTCACTCACAATGTCTTGGGAAAAGTTTAGAGACCATTGTGTCACTCACAATGCCTTGGGAAAAGTTTAGAGACCATTGTGTCACTCACAATGTCTTGGGGAAAGTTTAGTATTTATATAAATACCTTTATATAAACAAATTAAAAAAGCACATACGGCAATGTAAACGCACGGAAGGAAAACGTAATGCACGTATAGGCAAAATAAAGGCACGTATAGGCAAAATATAGATATGTATAGGTAAGGATAATCACATAAGGATCACGTACTAGTTATAGACCAGACCTAATATATAATACTTGGTTCTCAATAACCTTGGCTCTTGATACCAATCTGTCACACCTCCAAATCGGGTCGCAGCAGAAATAGGTAATTCGAGGGCGTGACGTTATGAATATCTCAAACACAAGAACAAGAGAACGACCACTATATGGACGTTTTGAAAATAAACACCGTTGCATAATTATAAAATAGTTAAATTCCAGAAGTAATACGTTGAAAATGCAAAAGCTGAAAAGATGTTTAAAGTACAACGATATTTAAATGATAGACATAAGTTTTTTTGAAAAGTGAAGTCATAATGCACGTAGACTCCATGAAGCACATCAAGAGAAATCCAGTTAAGCACCTGAAAACATGCTTAAAACGTCAACATAAAGTTGGTGAATTCGTAGGTTTAAGTATTTAACAAGTATGGACCACAAGATTTGTAAACGTGCGACTATTGTAACACATACAATATCACAAAAGTTATTTACATTGCACTAAGCTCATGACACCGAAGTTAGACATAGTATTAAGCATACTTGATGCTAAGTAAAGCTTGCCCTTCAGGTGTCCAACTAAAGACCACCTACAGTTCGACATGGTATATGTTTGTTTTAACCATTCCGTTGGTCAAGTGAAAATTACAAAACCCGGACGGGGGCTATCAGTCCCAATAGATCTATTTATAACACTCGCGCTTACTTTCAGTAATTAACGGTTCATGAATACGGGCAATAGTGGTTTAGCGGTAACTTATGCAACACGTAAACATGTAAGAGTAAAGTAAGTACTTGTGTCCAAAGTTTAAAAGCAAGCAATGTTCTCACCCCAAAGTTGTAAGTGATTGTAAAATAATAAAAACATGGGGCTACGAACTCACTTTAAGCAAATGGTGAGCAACGAAATAATCAACGTGTGAAGTAACGAGCACAAGGTCCTAACCGCGACCTAGATAATATAACGCGCTTTAGAAGCGAGAATCGCATATCGAAACGTTGAATAAGACTTATATAAGGTTTTTAGTTAGGTTATGACATGTATACAAAAATTACTATTTTTGGAAGGTTTCTAACGTTACCTAAATATATATAATCGACACATTATCATTCGCTATGGTTTTTAAGACTCAAACAGACTCAAAAACACTCGAAAAGCCATTATCATTCGCTATAGTGTCTCAAATATGACTCAACTTTATCATGGTATAACTCCTTCGTTTTTGACTTTCAAGCTTAAAAAAATTCACTTTGTGTAGTGAAATTTCATTCCGGACAAGTTTCCTTTCATACACTTTAGCCGGTTCGCACCCGAAAGGGGTTAAAACATTGATTTGAAATCGGGACAAAATGTCTGTTATTTGTTAAAAAGCTGTCAAAATCATTTATTTTTCATCGATCTTAAATTGGCCATATTTCCTTCATTATAACTCTGTTTTTTACGTTTTTTATATCAAAATTTATCTAGAAAACATGTACTTTCCAAATTTTAAAGCTTTATCTTGTCAAAACATTTTTACGACACTTAAAACCTATGAATCAATTTCGGACAGCAACATGTCCTATCAAAAACTTAGCCGAAAACGTCACAATTTTCCCTAAGGGCCTAATCTATCCTATCTCCATTCGTGACTAAATCCAACAACAAAAACCATCTCAAAGACTAGCCTAATCCCATCGCCACACTTATCAAATGCCACTTTTAATGCTCTACACTTCGTTACAACCTCAAAAGAACGCTAAAAATGCAAATTTATAGATAAAGTTTCAAACTTTAAAAACGAGTTGTACAACCTTGTTCATCTTAGTGTTTTTGTTATAAAAAGTGACCTCAAACGTGGATGATATATTTTTTATGAAGAATAGAAGATGGTGAGTGAACAAGTAAAAGAAAAGTTCACCCAAACGAAGGAAACAACGATACTTACTTGTGTGAGAAAGATGGTGATGAAAAGCTTGAATCTTTAACCCGAACAACTATGAAATATACCCCGAATAATAAAAGAAACCCCCCAAATAACCAAAGGAATGAACCACGATCAACAATCCGTAAATAAAACTTGAATCAAGAAGCAAAAACACCAAAGATTGGTGTTGTTTGGTTCCTTCGACGTAAGAAGAAGAGAGGGAAAGAAAGAGCTTTCTTGTGTGTGTGTTTTTATAGAGAAGGAAAATGCTTGAGGAAACGAGGAGTGAATGAATATGTAGTGGGTAGATGCATGCATTTAAATTGAACCTAGAACCTTTCCATTCTAGAATCTAAGAGAATATGGTGTACTAGGGAGACCAACTAGCTAAAATGTTGGGAGCTTGTTGGCATTAGGGGGGGGGACGACATCAACAAGGAAAGGAGGGGCCAAAATTGTTGAAACTTGATTCCTTTCCACTAGATATTTTTTCATAAAGATTTAAGATATTTAAGCTTGCTTATGATTTTATTTCTAGTAATATACGCAATACCTGAAAAATACAAAACGCACGACTTTCCGAAATAAGTCACATAAATTTAAATATATGCTTGCAAGGTAAAAACGCGATAGTCATCCAAAGACTACGTTAAATATCAAGCCGGAACGCATCCGGTAATGTTTCTGAGTTCTACACGGGATAACTTCCTAATTTTTGTCGGGTCAACACGTAACTTATAAAAAGTCAAACTTATGCACATAAATGGAAAGATTTTTTATCTGCAAATTTACGGAGTGTCACACAAGTATTTGTACAAGTGTAGGTCTTGATCACTATACACCAAGCAAGGGTTGTAACGCTAAAGTGAAAGGACAAGTTTGATCATTTAAAGTGCTAGACTCGTGTTAAGTCTAACGACATGAGAAGGTTAAGACATCATTTTCATTGAATCCATCGTTCATTTCGATGACGCAAGTGCCGGTAGTGGAGTTTTTATTATGACCGAATACATTCTTGTTTGACTTTAATTATTTTAAGGCTAACAAGATTTTAAATTATATTCATATGGTTTCGTCGAATGTAAAAGTTATGTATTAATGAAGTTTTACTTGTGTTACGACAAGAATTTGCAATGTAATATTCATAAAAATACCATATTAGATACAATGGGTAATTACATCGCAAGAATCATAAACCAATTAAATCATAATACATTAAAACATCTAGAGCCAAATTTATATCGTTTGAAACGTAAAAGATAGAGAAGATTGTGGTATGATAGCAAAGAAGAACTCCTTAGACAGTTTAACAACACGCTAAAAGATGATCATTGTTCGAAAGCAAGAACACCATATGCCATTGATGGTTACTGTCACACCCCGTAAATTTCAGGTCAATATTTTAAACTATTCCGATCATTATTTTGAATTTTATCCGTTACGTTTGAATTTAACCTAAAACCGAGAGGTTATCCCACGTAAATCTGAAAAACGTCATCGGACGCGTTTCGGCTTCGGATATTGATTAGTCTAGATATTATATGCATTATTTTATCTTTACTAAGTGTTTCGTGGTTTACGATCACTCTCGATATTTATTTTTATGGTTTAGCGTATTATTTACGTTTTTCGCGTTTTTGATCAAACAGAACCCCGGAAACCCGTAAGCTTTTCGTGTAAACTCTAGTTATCGTGTGTCTTGAGTTTGTAAGTCAAAAATTTCATGGTCATCCCTTCCCCTACTCAAATCACACGCATACACACACACACTCTTAATTAAATCAAGTGGAATCTTTATGCTTTAATTTGAATTGTTTGGAAGTATTATGCATGCTTGTGGTGTGTAAGATGTTCCCTTGTCCTCATGCATTCTTTGTCATCTTGCATGGTGAGGACCACTTCTCCACTATCTCAAAGAAATGAAATATTGATTTAATTTCAAAGTTAGTGATCAAGCTAGAACCCCCCGGCATATACTAATTGAACGAACCACAGACCATTGGGTCCTTGGTTACCAACTCTATGTCTAATCCATTTGTTCACATGTAGCACCTAGAACCCTTGTAACCCATCTATAAATACCACATGATACCAAGGTTTAGGTCATTTCTCAAAATACAAGCCTCACAAAATTTTGTTTCTCTCTTCTTCTTTCTCTCTTGGCCACGGCACAAAACCACCACCACCACCATTCCATAGTTTTGATTTCAAGCAAGATTTATACATTTCAATTATGACACCCCGCAAATTTCCATTCAGTATTTTAGCCGTTCCCGGTCGCTAATTTGAATTTTTAAAGTTTCGTTTAACTTTTACGTTTAACCGGGAAGTTTTCCCGCTTTTATCTGAGAATCGTCGCCGGGAATGAACCGGGACACCTAACGTTGTAGTATTTTGGCAATAGCCACGTTTTTATATTTTAAGGCAATATTTAAAATTTCATAATTTTCGGTGATACCGTTATTCGTTTCGTTACTTGCGTGAATCGTGATTTATTTAAAATATGAGCATATGCATGGAAGGCTTGGAAATTAAATCAAACAAGAAGCACTAGAATCCTAAAATGATGGAAACCATATTGGTCCCCCCTCGCCTCTTGTCTTGTTCGTCTAAACAAACACCCCATATGAACCTTGGATTCCAATTTGAAATTCAAAAACAATAAGACAAGTTCCAACTAGCATTTTGTCCTAGCTTATTTGTGATTGGGAGATCATTTTGGTCCCCTCTCCCCTCTTTGTCCTATCCCACGCAACACACACACTACACACTTTTAGTGCGTGAAGCAATTGTCCATATATACCATGTTACATCTTATTATTTTCTCATTCATATCACACACACTTAATATTGAGTTTACTCTCTTCTCTTTTGCTCTCTCTTGTTCAAACCATCTCACACACATATATAAATTCATAATTTTTCATCTTTGATAAAAAAAACTCTTGAAGATTTGTTGAAGGTTTGATCATTTGTATCATTCGGGTATTAGTTAAACAACATTTGGGTTGTGTTAGTCTTGTTCATCTTTCTAAAACCTTCAAACTTTGTAAGTCTTCAAATCTTTTCATAACTTGTACTTTCATAATCATCTTGATGCATACTTACTAGTTGTACAACTTATTTTGTAAAAACAAAGATTTTAAAACTACATAAACCTTAAAAGGTTATGCTTATGGTTCGAAAATAATAAAAGAAAATATAAGGAAAGTATAGTTTTGTGATCGTGGTTATTTTTGTGTAATCAAAATGGTATGTTATAGCTTATTTGTATTCGGCTTATATAATAAGCTAATGGGAAAGCTTATTTGATTATTTTCGAGCTTATGTGACTAATATATGTTGCGTCCTAAAATAGAAAACACAAAGAAATATTTGTTCAAGCTTGTTTCTTGTAACTTGAATTTATTGAGCTTATTTCTAGCTTATTTTTATTCGGCTTATATAATAAGCTTTTGGAAAAGCTTATTTTGATTTTTTTTGCTTAATGGGCTTATGCTTGTATTCGGCCCAACTAGAAAAGAAAGAAGAAGTGTTTTTTAGCTTATTTTGTTTCGGCTTATATTTATTAGCTTATTTTCTAGCTTATTTTGAAAGGACAAATGGTAAACTTATTCGGCTTAATAAATAAGCCCGAATATGTTTTGCTTGGGCTTTTAGCCGCGTCCCACATACAAGGCCAACATCACGAGCTTATTCTTGAGCTTATGTGGTTCGGCTTATACATGTAAACACGAACGGGTCATGCCGAAATTTTGTAAGAATTATATACTTAGATTAAATTGTGACAAGAAATTTTTGATACATCATTTTCCGAAAAACATATAAGATTTATAAAATGATAAATAATATATACTTAACTTATATAAATACATTCAAATACATATTTATGTTTTTTACATACATATTTAATTTAAATACCGACAGTTAAGTGTGCTCGTGTGAGAGAAGCACTAGCATGGGTGACCTACCGGGAAGTGTGTAAACTAAAGATATAAAAACATCATAATCGAAAAGTTTTTAATCATTATTTGGGATTATTGGGTAAAATGCCGAACAATACATATGTATAAATATATTTTACTTGAACGTTATTAAATAACATTATATATAATAACTATATATTATATATATATACAACTTCGAACTATAGAAACCGATCACTAACGGTTTAAATATATAAGACAATTACAAAAAGTATTTTTTACATAAACATTAGTACAATATCCGTAATTTCCTATCGATCTGATACTAATTCGGATAACCTATATTCCTACATAGGTTGCATTCGTTACCGTCATTCTTCCGTGTGAATCAATTCTAGACGTTTACTCTCATTTCAACCGACTCAAGGTGAGTTCATATCCCACTATTTACTTGTTTTGAATAATTTGTTTTTATAACTTGGGGTGAGCAAACATTGCTGTTTTTAAAAGATTGACACATAACTTTACGTGAGAATTTCCCTCCCCCTTTACTGTGTTGCCTAAGTACGATTAGACCACAAAATTCCCGAATAATCATGAACATTAATTGCAGAAACATCTGTAGTTAAGTGATCGCAGAGTGAATAAATAGAACTATTGGGAACTAATTATCCCTATTCGGGTAGAAGCACTTACTAGTTTGGAGATTTCCCGAAGAACTAACGGATATATGTCAAGTCGAATAGTTAGGTAGTCTTGGTCGGTACACCTGAAGGCAAGCCCTATAGCACAATACATGCTAATCCTTTATTATTAGCTTCGGTGTCATGATCTTCGTTCAACGTAAAAACCATTTAAATTGAAGTTGTATTTTTTTATAACTGTCGCAAATACATGTTGATAAACTTGTGGTCCACACTAATTACGTTTGAAATAAACCTATGAATTCACCAACTTTATGTTGACGTTTTAAGCATGTTTTTCAGTAACGTAGCTTGGACTACTCTATGATGCTATGTTGAGTCTACGTGCAAATATGATACAATCTTTCAAGACTTTATTATCATTCATAACTCGTTGTCTTTTGAAAACTTAATTATGCTTTCGCAACGTTTTAAAATTCATTTCACAAAAATCTTGGTAAGACTTATTCCAATTTTAATAAATTACAACGAGATGATGAATTTTCAAAACGTCCATTTGTTTTGATCGTGTTCAAGAGGTCCCACATGAAGGTCCAATGTGTGATCTTTTGTGGTCTGACCCAGATGACCGTTGTGGTTGGGGTATCTCACCGCGTGGAGCTGGTTACACCTTTGGTCAGGTACATCATCTTCCTTCACTATATATATCCCACCTCGACTAATGAATGAAACCGATTTGATTAACTTGTTTTTATCATATTTGTTTCCAGGATATTTCTGAGCAATTTAACCATACAAACAACTTGAAGCTCATTGCTAGAGCTCATCAGCTGGTCATGGAGGGATTCAATTGGGGACATGTAAGTACAAAACTTTATTACATTTTGCGGTCATTGTTGATCATGGAATTACCGGTGATACATTTTTTTAATATTGGTGTTCTGTTAATGACAGGACCAAAAAGTTGTGACCATCTTTAGTGCACCAAATTATTGTTATCGATGTGGGAACATGGCTTCTATATTGGAGGTTGATGATTGCCAAGGCCACACGTTTATCCAGGTACCCTCATAATTCCGGGTTACATATTGACATAAAACATTAGTATCAAATAAAGGGTAGAATAACAAAGATTTTATTTGGTATGCAGTTTGAACCAGCTCCAAGAAGAGGAGAACCTGATGTAACGAGAAGAACACCGGATTATTTCCTGTGAGGTTAGTATATCAGTAAACATTGTCTCAAAAAACAGGCTACTTTCATGATACATATAAATAAAATCTTTATTCTTTCAAACCAGAATGTTACGTTGAAAAGACAATGTACACGTTTAGTAGATTCACACTTCATTCGTCGTACTGACCTGCATGAGCCATTTTATTCTTTCAGTAGAAAGACAGTTATGAGTATACTGCTTTTGTGCTTATTTTATTTGAAAATAAGCAGGTAGGTTGGTGTTTGCTTATTTTTTTGTAGATAAGCCTTAAAATAAGCAATCCCAAACAACCTGTCATTAAAACTAAGCTAATATCTTTTGATATTAGTTACTTGTGCTAGGTGGAAATGGGTTTTTGGCTCACACTTATGCAAAGAAGCATCGGATCGTGGCTTTTCGGTTGCAAGCCTTAGCAAGTACGTTTAATTTTTTAGATTTACACTATCTTTAAATCAATTTCACGTATGGTCCAATACGTGTCCATTGACCCTATTTTTATTAAATAATACCTAATGCTTGTATCACACGCACTGTTAGTAAGAGAGCATACGATAGTTTGACAAATACAAAGTATCCTCAATAGTTTAGTATACTAAAAAGTTTTATATGTATTTGCTAATATTTTTGTTGCAGATCCGGCAAGCCATCTATCCAAGAATCATGGGCTAATAACGTGAGTTGGCATCAAGGTACTATACTCAAATGTGGAACTCATTTGAAATAAAATCTTGAACAACAGTATGAAAATACTAATCGTTTTGTTTCGTGGGTTGATAGGGGACTTGCTCTCTTGTGACTCATGAAAGGAGGAACTAGATGGAGTCACTTCAGTTGTATGTTTTATATTTTTCATGATAAATTATCTTTTTTATAGCTCAGTAAACAATAAAATATATCAATACGTCCTTCGTATCGGTTAGTTGATAGCTATCACTTTTACGAGTATAATATCCGTGAGTAAATTGCCATCTCTATAGGTGTCTTCTACTTGATTTTTGAGATAAAAACTTTACTCTATTTTAGAACACTAAAGAGTTATATCTATCAATAGAATTATGCTTAGCCACTAATACTATATCAATTTCTTAATAGAAAAATGTTGGGTTTACTTTCAAAGTCAATTCTATGTAAACCTTTTTTTTGTTTACACAATGGTTGACATTAGATTGAATTGCAGAGGATGAGGCTGAAGGGAAGAAGAAAAAGGTTAAATCAGGAGAAATAGGTGTGGTTCATATGCAGTAGTTAAATCATAATATCAAAAACAAGGAAACGTTGAAATCAATTAACATGGGTGTGAATCCTATGTCTTATATTGACAAAAAGATGTATGTATGTTAATTCGTATCTAATAGTGGGTGAGCATGACCTAAAACCAAAATAACTGAATTAGCAATTTATTGTATAAATGACCCTAAGCAAAAACGGACGATTTGGTTTTTCGAGAATAACCAATCTGAACCGAACCATCTCCTTAAACTATAAATTCTTTATCAGATAAACCCACTAATAACTTATTACATTAGTATAATAAAATAATTAGGTAATAAAAGATACTAAATAATTAGGTAAAATAATTAGCGTTCTTGGTCGAGTAATAAGAAGCTTAAAATTTTGAATGACGGGATCAATATTGTCAAGGTTAGCAAGTTGTTTCTCTCTAATGATATCAGAGACAAAATAGCACTTTTAGTGAAAATTTTAGTGTTTGTAGTTGGCTTATTTCTTTTTTTCGACCTGATATTCTTCAGTATCGCTGCACGTTGGAAATACAAAAAAAAATGCAACATAGTGTTTTGCGTGTGAAGCTTGTGGTTAGGTATGTTATATAAATAGGATATGCTTTCTTGGCCTTCGTCTTAAATTAGTCTGATATTATATTGTCAGATAGATTAATCTAAGATACAAGAATTTGAGAAAGTGCGTTTTTTTATGTTGGCTATAGAGATGGCCTAAGAAGTTTGGTGGCCTGAGCAGCTGGTGTACAGAGAGTGGTAGAAGCAAGAGCAAAGATCTTTGGTCATGTGCTTAATCCAACGGGTCATAAAACAAGCAACAAGATCTTGCGCCAACCTTTTCATAGGTGAGAAAGTTGTAGCATGAAAAAGAAAAGAACTACTCGAATTCCAAACTTGAATTGTCTTTTTTTAACACCTTTTGATAGGCCTCACAATTTCCATCTTGAATCTTTGAACGAGCTCATTTTTCTCTGGAATAAGGTAGGGTTTTTTACTTGATCTTTAGAACTTTACTTTGTTTATTTACATGATGAAATTTATATGCTTTGATTACTTTGACAAGGTATATTTTACATTTAAATTTGTTAATGAATCCTAAATCCACAGGTAAATTATGTCTTTTTAGAACTTATAATAATTTTGCAGGTTGGATGCATGATATGCATATTGAATTTTTTGTTTGTGCGAGCAACCACGGGTATGTCTCTTTAAAACTCATTGTAAGTTTTTGTTTTGTTGATTTTGTCTATGTTATAATTTTACAGGTTGTCTAGAAAAGGTATTTTTCAAATTTGTGATAAAATTTTATAATAGTTTGGTAACCATCTACGTCAAGTATTGTTGCTTAGTTTAATAGGTGATTTTGATATCTGGTTTTGTATAATTTACTTGACTTCTGTTCTAACAGGTTGCGAACTTTGGATATTATTTTTCAATCAAATACAAATTGGACTCGGGTCATTGATTCGTGTCAAGGTAATCGCCAAAGATGATTTGTATTATTTTGTTAATCTAATTAGTATTATGTGTTGTAAGTAGAATTCTTATTTGCATCTACTTAGTATAATCTATATTATTATGAAGCGAACTCGCCCGTCTGGTGGGTTATGTTACTAGTATATATATATTGAAGAAGATTTTAAAAGGGGGGGGGGTCTAGAATTATATCACACGTTAATGAACGCGGTTCGTTAAGTAACCTATGATTGGAGGGTTTGGTTTAATGTCTGAGTAACATCTTGAATTACGGGATGTTTATGAGGGATACTGATCTAAGGATTACCGCACTTTTGTTAATATGTTTACAAAAATTAACGCTTGTGATCGTATAGTAATTAAAATGTTTCCGTAAATAAAATGAATAATAATAATATGTATATTAATATTACATACATATGTATGTCTAAGTAAAAATATATATTTTATATATATATTTGTATATATATATTGTTCGACACTTTATTAAATTCTCATATATCTAGTTTTATCATGTGCGTTTTCTAATTTTTACTAAGTATAATAATTTATAAAAATTTCGGCATGACCCGTTCGTGTTTACACGTTTTCCAAAGTCGTAGACTTCAATAAAAACCATTTCCAAATCACTTTCGATCCACTTTTCATAATTACAAACTATACATCATCAAACCTCTTTTTATAATTTATCAAAAGACCATTTGGACCGCCCAATAAGCCTAATCTTATTATTCGTAACGCCCAACGTTCAAAATGGGTTAAACGTATAGTGTCTAAGTCGTTCACTATTAAATAAGCTATTCATGAACTTATTCAATAAGCTACAATGTAGCTTTACGCCTTGGTGTATTGTATTTATGTTGGGCCTTGGCCCGTTAAGTCCAAAAATGTAGTTTTACTTATCCATATAGTCCGATAAGCAAAACATTAAATAATAAACACGCGACTTAATAATAAGCTATCAATAAGCTCATAATAAGCCACAATAAAATAAGCCGAACCACATAAGCTCAAAATAAGCTCGTGGTGTTGGGCCTTGGTTGTGGGACGCGACTAAAAGCCCAATAAGCTATATTTGGGCTTATTTATTAAGCCGAATAAGTTTACTATTTGTCCTTTCAAAATAAGCTAAAAAATAAGCCAATAAATATAAGCCGAAACAAAATAAGCTAAACAACACTTCTCCTTTCTTTTCTAGTTGGGCCGAACCAAATAATAAGCCCATTAAGTTCAAAATAATCAAAATAAGCTTCCAAAAGCTTATTAACATAAGCCGAATAAAAATAAGCTAGAAATAAGCTCAATAAATCCAAGTTACAAGAAACAAGCTTGAACAAATATTTCTTTATGTTTTCTATTTTAGGACGCAACATATATAAGTCACATAAGCTCGAAAATAATCAAATAAGCTTTCCCATTAGCTTATTATATAAGCCGAACACAAACAAGCTATAACATACCATTTTTATTACACGAAAATAACCACGATCACAAAACTATGATTTCCTTATATTTCTTGTTATTATTTTCGAACCATAGACATAACCTTTTAAGGTTTATGTAGTTTTAAAATCTTTGTTTTTACAAAATAAGTTGTACAACTAGTATGTATGCATCAAGATGATTATGAAAGTACAAGTTTAAAAGATTTGAAGACTTACAAAGTTTGAAGGTTTTTAAAAGGATGAACAAGACTAAAACAACTCAAACGTTGTTTAACAAATACCCGAATGATACAAATGATCAAACCTTCAACAAATCTTCAAGAGTTTTTTTTATCAAAGATGAAAAGTTTATGGATTTATATATGTGTGTGTGTTTTTCCTGGACTAGGAAGACAAGAGAGCAAGAGAAAACGCAAATGTTAAGTGTGTGTGAAATATGAATGAAACTATAAGATGTAATATGGTATATATATGCAAAGTTTGCTTCACACACTAAAAGTGTGTTTGTGTGTGTGCCATGGGATAGGACAAGGAGGGAGAGGGGACCAAAATGATCTCCTAATCACAATGGTTCTAGGACAAAATGATAGTTGTATCTTGTCTTATTGTTTTTGAAATTCAACTTGGCCTCCAAGGTTCACATGGGGTGTTTGTTTGGGCGAACAAGACAAATAGGGCGGGGGGGATCAAATGGTTTTCAATATTTTAAGATGCTAGTGCTTCTTGTATGATTTAATTTCCAAGTCCTCCATGCATATGCTTACATTTTAAATAAAACACAATTCACGCAAGTAACGAAATGAATAACGGTATCATCGAAAATTATAAAATTTTAAATATTGCCTTAAAATATAAAAACGTGGCTATTGCCAAAATACTACAAGGTTTGGTGTCCCGGTTCGCTCCCGGAGACGATTCTCAGATAAAAGCGGGAAAACTTCCCGGTTAAACGTAAAAGTTAAACGAAACTTTTAAAAATTCAAATTATCGACCGGTAACGGCTAAAATATTGAACAGAAATATGCGGGGTGTCACATTCTTTCCTCGTTAAAAGAGCTTTGTCCTCAAAGCTACGACGTAGTTTCTGCCACGGGTGCAGAAATTGGGAAAAAATGGGGGTACTTCTTTTGCATTTGATCTTCATGCTCCCAGGTGAACTCAGGACCTCTCCTAGAGTTCCAACGTACCTTGACAATCGGAATACGACTTTGCTTTAGACGTTTGACCTCACGGTCCATGATCTCGATAGTTCTTCGATGAAGTGGAGTTTGTCATCGATTTGGATTTCATCCAACGGTATAGCAAGAGGTCGTCGACTAAGCATTTCTTCAAATTCAAGATGTGAAACGTACTATGAACTCTACTCAACTGCTCTAGGAGTTCAAGTCGGTAGGCAACGGTCCCTACATTGTCTATGATCTTAAAAGGTCCAATATAGCGAGGGTTCAGCTTTCCCCATTTGCCAAAATGTATCACCCCTTTTCCATGGTGACACTTTCAGCATGACCTTATCTCCTATTTAAAACCTAAGGGGTTTTCGTCTTACGTCAGCATAGCTCTTTTGACGATCACAAGCATCTTGGATACGGCTCTTAATTTGAACGATCTTCTCAGTTGTCTTGTGGATGATCTCTGGGCCAGTGAGCTGTCTATCTCCAACTTCAGCCCAGCTGATAGGTGATCGACACTTGCGCCCATACAACGCTCAAATGGAGCAGCCTTAATGATGGTATGGTAACTGTTGTTGTACGGAAATTCCACTAACGGTAAATGTTTATCCCAGCCTTTTCCAAAGTCGAGTACACTGGCACGTAACATGTCCTCCAATGTCTGAATGGTTCTCTCACTCTGACCATCGGTATGTAGATGGTAAGCTGTACTCATATCCAATCGAGTACCTAATGCCTTATTAAGAGTCTTCCAAAAATGTGAAGTGAATTTCCCATCGTGATCAGAGATGATCAAAACTGGCACTCCATGCCTTGAGACTACTTCCTTCAAGTACTGTCTCGTCAACTTCTCTAACGTGTCATCTTTTCGCATTGGTAAGAAATGAGCAGACTTAGTGAGACGATCAACGATTACCCAAATCGTGTCTTGACCGGTTGTCGTCTTTGGCAATTTAGTCACAAAGTCCATCGTTATGTTCTCCCATTTCCATTATGGGATCTCTAGTTGAACCAACAAACCAGACAGCTTCTGATATTCTATCTTAACCTTGGCACACGTTAAACACTTGCTGACATAGGTGGCAATTTCTGCTTTCATGTTAGGCCACCAATACAGCTTCTTAAGGTCTTGGTACATCTTATCCGATCCAGGATGGATGGAATACTTTGACTTATGAGACTCATGCATAATCAAAGCTCTCAGGTCACCAAAACACGGAATCCAACTTCGATTGTTCAAACACAACGTTCTGTCAGTATGAGGTTCTAGCTGGTTAATCATGCCATGCAAATCTTCGTTGATGAAGTTCTCTTTTTTCCTAACTTTCGATTGAGCTCTCAAAATCTGCGTAGGAAGGTTTAACCCTATAGTCATAACTAAGGCCCGAACTCGTAGCGGCTTGCTTCTTTCCTTTCGACTTAGGGTATCAGCCACCATGTTCGCCTTTCTTGGGTGATATCAAATCTCACAGTCGTAGTTGCTCAACAACTCTAACCACCATCGTTGTCTTATGTTTAGCTCCTTCTGATCGAGAATGTGTTGCAAACTCTTATGATCAGTGAACATGACGCACTTTGTACCATACAGATAGTGTATCCACATCTTCAAAGCAAACACTAACACTACTACACCAAGCTCTAAGGTCGTGTGTGGTATAGTTTCTTCTCGGAACCTTGATTGGCTGGATGCGTAAGCTTGACCTTCTCTCTCTGCAAAGTCAAAACGCCCCACACCCTTTATACGAAGCATCACAATATACCACGAAGTTCTCACTTCCTTCGGGTAAAGCCAAAATCGGCGCACTACACAACTTTTGCTTCAACAACTGGAATGCAGCTTCTGCCTTTTCTCCTCATTCAAACTTCACGCTCTTCTGAGTTAGTTTCGTCATAGGTCTAGCGATTTTTGAAAAGCCTTCGATAAATCGTCGGTAGTAACCGGCCAAACCTAGAAATTGACGAATCTCGGTGGGTGTCTTGGGTGACGCCCAATCCTTGATTGCCTCAATCTTCGCGGGATCAACGTGAATGCCTTCACTATCAATCACGTGACCAAGAAATTATACCTTCGACAGCCAATAAAAAAAAAAAAAAAGAGAAAAAAAAAAAAAAAAAAAAAAAAAAAAAAATGGGGGGGGGGGGGGGGGGGGGGGGGGGTGGGGGGGGAAAAACCTCTCACTTTGAGAACTTGGCGTACAATTCTTCCTTCTTTAATAAATTCAAGATCAACTTAAGATGTCCTTCATGCTCCTTTCTGCTTTTGGAGTAGATCAAAATATCATCGATGAATACAATTACGAATCTATCCAGATATGGTTTGCACACCCTATTCATCAAGTCCATGAAAACAGCCGGTGCGTTAGTCAAACCAAACGGCATTACTTGGAACTCGTAGTGCCCATAACGGGTCCTAAATGCTGTCTTTGAAATGTCTTCCTCATGAACTTTGAGTTGATGATAACCAGATCTCAGGTCGATCTTAGAGGTAGACATTCTTGACCTGTGCATTGATCAACACAATCGTCGATCTCGCAAGTGGTATCGGTTCTTACACAATACGCTTGTTTAGTTTACGGTAGCTCTCGATAACACATCCAAAAAAAGAACCATCTTTCTTCTTGACAAACAAAACTGGTGCTCCCCAAGGTGAGGAACTCGGCCTTATAAATCCTCTGTCAGAAAGTTCTTGCAACTGAGTAGACAACTCTTGCATTTCGGCTGGTGCTAATCGATACGGTGCTCGTGCTACAGGTGCAGCACCAGGGACTAAGTCGATTTGAAATTCAACTTGTCGAGCAGGCGGTAATCCAGGCAAATCTTCTGGAAAGACTTCTGGAAATTCCCGTACGATTGGCACATCCTCAAGTCGCCTCTCCTCCGACTTATCCTCAGCTTTCTTGGACGTAACTTATGCCAGATAAACTTGACATCCTTTCTCAATATACTTTTGGGTCTTCGTGCACGATATGATATTCAACTTACTTCCGTTGTCGCAATTATCACCTCGGATTATCAACACCTCATTTCCATAAGGAATACGAACAACCTTCTCGTCACAAACGATCAACGCGTGGTACTTCGCCAACCAATCCATACCAATGATGACGTCAAAACTACCAAGCTCTACGGGCATTAGATCTATGTCGAACGGATGACCTAATAATCCTAACGTGCAACCTCTAAGAACAATATTTGTTTCTAAAATTCTTCCATCGGCAAGTTCTACGACATAACTAGTGTCTAAAGTGGTTGGTGTAACATCAAGCAAAGCACTAAAGGTAGTTGACACAAAACTTCTATCGGCACCCGAATCGAATAACATAGAAGCATAACAGTTATTGAGAAGAAACGTACCCGTGACAACGTTGGATTGGGTTCGTTCCTCCTCCACCAATGGCGTAACTCGTTCGCCGAAGTTTCGTTACTCTAGCTGGTTTTCCAGTCTGTTCCATTCTTGTTTCTTGTCTGGTTTCCAACGATTTAGATTCCTCCACTTGGGAACAATCCTTCCTCTGAAATGACCTAGTCTTCCACACTCATAACAAATAATACCCTGCTGATTTCCAACTGGAGCCCTCTGAGTGTTTGGAGCAATAGCAGCCCTACAATCCCTAGTCTGATGTCCAACCTTCTTACAGTTTCCACACCTCATAGTACACAACCCTTCATGGTGCAACCTGCACTTATTGCAGTAGGGTAGTGGCCCAGCATATCCCCTTCTTTCGTTGTTCCCAGCCGTATAAGCTCTGGCCACATTCTGTCCACTAGTATTTTGCCTCTTGAACGGCGTGCTGTCCACGGTTATCCCTTATGTTACTTTCCATCAATCCCATATTCTTAGCACTCCTTGCAGCATAACCCTGGACCTTCTTGTCCATCAATTGGTTAGCAATGCGTATAGCATCTTGAGTCTGGCTGGATTTGTGCGGCAATCACATTCCCCTTGAATGATGTTCGTAAACCTCCAATAAACCTTTCCACTCTGTCTTCTTCATCAGGGACCATCTATACACAACAAAATCAACTCCTGAAACCTTATGAGTATAAGCATCATAGTCGTTTCCTCCTTTCACGGTCAGATTCACAATTCAGTCTCCATCTACTGGATTTCATTTTCTTAGACAATACACTTCTGTCATCACTTCATGCGTTCAAAACCCAATTCATGGCATATGCAGCCTCAACACCAATGGTTCTCTTATGAGAGTTCCACCAGGTCAAAGCACTGTCCCCTTCAAGTGCATGTAGATAGTTCACTTTTGATACATATAAAAAAGGGGGGGTGTTGGAGAAGAGGTGATTGTATTGAGGGGTAGAGGCTTGTCGGTGGACAATTACTGATATTGAACACAGTCTCCATCTTCTCAAACCAGCGGGTCAATCCAACAACGCCTTCGGTTCCCGAGAAATTTTGTGGCTTACACTTCAAAAAGTCTTGGAAAGTGCACTCTCGAGCCACTGGCATGAAACCTCCATAATTCATGCCATGATTCCCATTTCTATTTCCATTTCCTCCATTTCCATTTCCTCCATTTCCTCCATTTCCATTTCCTCTGTTTCCTCCATTTCCATTTCCTCCGTTCTCGCCTTCTAGTTCATCCCCATTCTCATTCAGGGGTTCAAGGGTCCTTGCGGCTTCACGAGCCTCCATCTCTTCAGCTACTCGGCGGTTAACCAATTCTTCAACTTCCTCGTGAGTCATAGATGCTCCGGATCGTGTGTTAGGCATCTTCCTACAACACAACAATATAACGCTTGGTAAGATTTCTAGGTGATGCGAGATCACTAACGGTGTTAAATAAAATTTACGGTTAATTCACATAGAAAATACATGATCGAAATACATATTCATGGAAACCCTATAATGCATGACACAAGAGCATAAGTAAATCAAATCATGACATCATATCATAGATAAATATCAATTTCATATCATCGAACATTAATGATTACATCACAACGTTTCAAAATACAGAAAATACGAGTTCTAACACTACGGTCATCACTAAACGCTACTACTCAATGCTGCAATACTAACGAACATCTCTAAGGATGGTAGCCCATGTGCTTCCTAGCACACGCCTCAAGTCTGCCAACTCTCACTCGATCATAAAATCAAAGTCGTCGCATCTGCCTCAACTCTCTCTGCATACGTGACATGCCGCGCTGGAGTCGGTCAACTCTCTGACTCTCAACACTCCCGGTGTCTCTAAGCCTCCTGTTATCCCTCTCCAACTCAGCAATCCTCTCAGTCAAAGCAATAACTGCCGACTCAACCCCAACAATCCTATGTCCCTGCTCTCTCTGAACTCCCTCAATGACCTGTATACGATGGACTAGGATAGCCTGTGTGTGATCATGGAACCTCTGAACCAAATCTCCCAATGTCTCATATGTAACCTCAACTGCTCCCTCCTGAGTAGGCTCAGGAATATCCTCTGGCATCACAGGATGCGTAACCCTCTCAACTCTGACCTCAACCGGGCCTCTCATACCCGTCTCTGTCTCATCTCGATCAATAGCCTCAACTACAACTCTAGCATCAATCCCTCTATCCCTAAGAGCATCTGCGTAAGCAATACTATGGTATATCCTATATCATAACACGGGGTCGATTCTTGGATTTGGCTAGTTTCTAGAGAGAGAAACACTAGAGAGAGTTTTCTAGAGAGAGAAATAGAGTTTTCTATGAAAGAGAAATAAATGACTAGCTAGCCTCGTCCACAGTTGGATATAGGCTTATAAAGTACATACAATATACCGGTATTCGTACCGACTTAATACCGAAAAAACGTACTATTAACAATTAAACTACGAGCTAGTACTAACAGTAAAATACACTGGTGACCGAGTCTTTTTCTAATACTAACAATCTCCCCCTAGGAGGACACTCCCTGAGAATACCAAACTTAATCACTTTAGTCTTTAGGCTCGATAGACATTTGATTTCTTATACCATTTGGGATATAATCTTTTGATTCATCTAGACTTCCTTGACTGTGATCTGAGCTTTCTGAGATCATACGCTCAAGACATAATCTTACTTAACTCATAGTTCTAGATTTCCCATCTTTGCACTTGTGAAGAAATACAAGACATCAGAGATTTTGCAGAAGCTTGACACTTAATGAGGTCTTTCAATAACTTCATAACAAGTGTAGGACCAAGTCTGAGCATTCGTTATTCACATGATATTTATGAAGGAGCTGTGAATTCCACTCCATTCTCCATCTTTAAGATATCCTGTAATGTAACAGTAGTAATAAAAGAGAAAATTGATTTGAAAAGTCAAGTCTAAGTGGTTCTTATGAAAATATTTTGTAACACTTCGAAGATTTGATTGTTATATCAAATGATCAATAACCGTCAATTCTTATACTGGAACAAGTTTGATTCACATAGAATCGCACCATCGTTTCTTTCCAGTTGACACAAGTTTGATTCTTGTAGAATCGCACAAGTCATCTACCTAGAGCTTGTTTGATGTAGGCTCTATGCAGGGATTTCCATCGTACTATTGTGAAAAACCATCTTTCACTTATCAGATGTTCTGGCAATATCACAAGGATATATGCTTATAAACTCTTAGGACATCTAGACTTTGAGTCAACAGCGTGTGAAAGACAAGAGAATCTGATAAGTGTCCTAAAAGAGATTAATTGATGATCTCTTGGCTCTAGACTCAATAGTGCGTTTTGGTTCTAGTAATCGGAGGCTGGAGCAGACTGCCACCTGTTCAATATCAACTAACTCGGAGTGAGAAAGTCAATAGATAACATGTTTAGTCTCTGTGAGAAATGAAACCCTACCATCTTTTGAAACATTCGTGAGTGGCTAGGGGAGGGTTGTGTCTTTGCATCACTGGGACCTGATATCGATCTCAGATGTCAGCAATCATCTTAGTGATTCTGGCAGCATAATGAATATGACCCCGGTTCTGCCTAAGTGAATGGAGGGCTTCTTTCTTTACACCCTTATCTTAACAATTTCCTTTTAATTCTTCAACCCCTTTAGTGCATACCGTAAACTCCTTGACTAGAACCTTGTTGGGTTTATTTCCATACTAGCTCCCCCATCACCCTATCAGTCCCCTAACCCCCACCCAAAAAACTTTTTATTTTTTTTCCCCCATATTTTCCCCCCCTCCCGCCCCCCCCCCCTATTTTCCACCGCTTTTTTTTTTTATTTATTAACTTTCACCCTTTTTTTAACAACCAATGTCATACCTAAGGACTTCCTACACTAACTAGTGGATTTGTCCTTGGTAGATCCCTCCGGTTATGGCTGGATCTTTGGCATCGAACCTAAACCTTACCAACCTATAACTCTAATTAAGTAAAATGCAATGGAGTCGGTCTTTTGGTACAGTATCTCCTTTCCATAAAACCAATTGAAAAATTTAATTAAGTTCTTATGATATAAAAATCAAAGTGTTTAGTACCATCGAACGTTTTTGTTTTTTTTTTTCAGAAACGCTCCCACCATACACATGTCTTTGGTATTCGCAATTGTTTAGGTACGTGTTGGGTGGAGGTATAAGAGTCCCTAAAAATCACATTATTATTATACACATATTATAAATGCACATTTTCTCCCCTTATCAAAAATTTTAAACCCTTTGACATTTTGGATATCAATTGATTTAAATATGTTATAAAATTTGGGAGAAAAGTGTGGCCTTAATTCGCAAGTCGTGTAAGAAACATCTAACTGCTCCCCCTCAATCGTTGAGGGATATAAATTACTCCTACACTTCATCATCAAAAGATTAACTACTTACTAATGTACAAGGTATATTATTCACAATAAGAAATAAAAGTTGACCTTTTGATTGTAACGACGATGTCGTCACGTTGTTCTGTTGATCAGCCTGTAGTCAATATCTCTTATTCTTCCTCCAACAAAGCTTTCTAGACTTCGATAGATCCTTCTGATCTGTAGTCTTTTCTCGATTGCAGTGATGAAGTCTTTGCTTCTTCTCTTGTCATCCTCTGACCACTTCCTAGTCTCCATGCCCTTATTGTACTCAAACAGATGAAAGTCTTTAACCATGTGGTCCAGTTTTTCCATTATTCTTGTCAACGTCCCATCACTAAACTTGTGTAGCTCATTCAGCCTCATCAACTTTCTTTGATCATTTCTGTCTCTGTAGACAACGGCTCTTGCTAGAGGGACAATCGTATAATCTTCTTTGAAGTAATAGTCGGCTGCATCCCAATTTGGACGTTCAAGGTTGATCTTTGTTTGATAACTTTCAATCCCGAGCTGCAAGTCTCCCACACGATTCCTGATTACCAGGTTTCTTATCCACATGTTGACTGCAGTGTGAAGACTAGTCTTGTCTGTCTTGGGGAGATGGTTGAGCTTTTCTTGAATGTTGAGTAGGAACAGATCTTCAAAATCATTTGGATGAAGATTTTTGAAATCCTTTTCCGAGATCTTGCTCGGCGTAGAATTATCTCTCTTAGGTAGTTGTATCCATATTTTTCAAACACTTTGACACTGATCACACTGAGAATTCGCATCTGCGATCTGACTGCTTCACGATCAGAGGACTCACTGTGTTTGTTGATATAGAATTCCTTCCTCCTAAACCACCAGTGAGTGATGCCATAGACCGCACTGATGTCATATTCGCGTTCACTCTCAACCCACAACGATGGAACTAATTCTTCAAGGCCAAAGTCTAGGTAACGAGCGGCTTTGAGCTTGGATATGGATAAGGCAATTTTTCGCTCTTTGTCACCTGTCAGCAGATAATCCAGATCCTTATTGAAGAAGAATTGTGGTTGAATAGTTACCTGACCTGGTGGTCCTCCTAAGGGCAGTGGTTCATTTATATTTTGTGGAATTTGATGACCCTCAGGATTACTCAAGTCAACCTTATTTGTCAGCAGCTTATGGCATTCATCCATCTGATATTGAAGAAAGACGTTGTTCTTATGAAAGGCTTTAACAAGGTTGAATGCTGGACCTTCTAAATCAGCTTTGCAGAGCTTCTTCTTTCCTGTTCGTCTGCAGAACCATTTGATGAATGACCCAATATCATACGTCTTCCTTTGAAGCTTGTTTTCCTCAGGAACTTTATACGTTGTGGCGTATGCATTTGCCCAGTTATGTTCTGGTTCCGGGAAATCATTTGGGGGAATGGTCCATTCTGGTTCAGGTGTAGCAGGTCTCTCGCTTTCTGGAATCGGCTTAAACCACGTAGTGGTCGACACCTTGGGAATGTGAGCGTTGTCAGTGTCCTCCATATCTGAGTCATTCCCTTCATCCTGCTTTGAAATGTCATCTGAAGATTGTTCAGAGTGTTCTGATTCGGGATCAGATCTGTGCATCGAAGAGTCAACACCAGCCTCTCTTGTGTCAGTGATCTGCCATCCAGTTGAGGTGAGAGTTGGATGTTGTTTAGAAGCAGATGCCTCAGACTCCCTTGGTTTCTTTGAACTTTGGTCATCAGCTTTCGGAGGAGGTTTAGCTGACCCAGAAGCGGCAGAATCAGATCTCCTCCTCTTGGTACCCTGGTTTGATCTAGCTGAAGGGCCTTGATAAGTGCTTAATTACACATATCTTTTACCTCTAAAAACGAGCTTAAATGACCAAAAACAGACAAAAACTGC
>BQNB010098346.1:0-18376 GCA_026074375.1 Tanacetum coccineum
GGAAGAAAAAGGAAGCAACAAAAATTGTTTTTGATATTTTTAGTAAGAATACTTGTAGTTTAGATATGTATTGGTGCTCTCGGGTATGCCTAAATGTATTTAATTTGCGAAATGTAAACGCTTTACGAAATCAATAAAAATAAAATATAAAAAGTTAATTATTACTTTCGTAAAAATAATATAAGGCTTCTATCGTTTGTAAAATGTTATCGTATAAGTAGGTCAATCGTCTTGTAAAATAATATTTATAAATTTAAAACTCGTATAAATGTTATATAAATGATTCTAAAATGTTTCGCAAAATTTTTATTAAAAACGAACCAACACTATTCATGTCAGAAAATAGTGTATAAAAATCATATTTCTCTTGTTTTATTCGTTAAATGAAAAACTTTAGCTTACGCGATTTTAATTATGTGATAAGAATTAAAAGTAAACGCGTACGAAACTAAAATAAAATAAATGGTGAAATTATGACGAAATAAATGGCGTCATAAAATGACCTGAAAATACGGAATGTTACACAACTCGTGTCATCTTGACACTACTCGTCATCATCCTGCTGCTGTTGTGGCTGGTATTGTGGTGGCGGAGGTGGGTACTGCTGATAGTACTGGTCGTACTGTGGTTGGGCGTAACTAGGTGGGTTGTAGGCTCCCTGCAGTGAAACACTATAAACCTCAGCCATATGCTCAAACACTCCATGATATCTGTCCCAGTGATATGACTGCCTATACTCCATCCGCTCTATTGCATCCTGACGTATCTCCATACTACCCATCCTATCATATAAGTCCTGCATAGATGCTCTCAGAGGTCTAGGGATACCAACTCTAGGCACACCCGGATGTGGATCTTCAGGAATAAGCTTACCATCAAAATCGATCAAATCTCTAAGTGTAGTTGTATCCAAATCCCTATAATAAATTGGAGCACTCAGACTCCTCACCACATCCTCAGTCAACACCCTGCATTTTCTAGCAAGCTTTGAAATAAACTGTCCATATTATAGGGAAACACACGGGTAAAAGTATAACCCACATATGTAGTATAATTTTTAGGTAAGACCAGGTCATTCCACGGGATTGGGTATTCTACGAAATAGTCGAGAAAATTAAGAAAAAAGGTACTTATCTTATAGACTGTCACGGATCTAAAGATAACGATATGATTCAAGAAATAAAGGACATGTTTGGTTAAGAAACAAGAAACATTATGGACAAACTTAAGTAGATGAATGATTCACGAATAAAATTATAATCGATTTAAGAATGTTTAATTACTTAGAAAGATTATCTATTATTCATAATGAAAAACCCTTTCGGCCTTTATCTTTTATTATGAAGAATGCTTTAAGCGTAATTTGTGTTTGATAATGAGTAGTATAAGCTTGCTAAGCCAAGTTCGTTAGACATATGGTTTAGCGTTAAACCCTTTTGTACATGGTTTAATGTTCGTTTACTTAGCCAATCCTCACAAGGCTAAGGTCTAGTTGTCATAGACAAACAACTTGGAAATCAATCACTTAACCGGAGTCTTTCGACCTACATCCGGAATAAATGGTGATCAAACGAAGATTAAATAGTCCAAGTTCAAAAACATCAAGCTTATATTATTCATATCAAAATCTCATTCAAAAGAAAAGTTTGATCCATAATAATCATGTAGCTCTTAACCAAACATGTTAATCTACTCAACAATCATAATAACAACACATATAACAATCATGGTGAATTCAACATTTATATTATTAAAGGATAGAAACATGTTTTTACTAATATTTCAAGAGTAGATGTTCAAAACCTTACAATGCCTTACAAGATCAATGTAACAATTGACTATAGTTACACTAGCAACTCCAACTTTCTGAGGGTTTGCTTGCTTCTTTACCAGGAAACTAATGAAGGTGGTGGTTAACCTTCAAAACCTCCTTAGAACCACTAAAACTACTAGAACTTGTGATTGCTGATTGAAAGATGAGAATGGGATGATTTGAGTGATGATTTCCTCCAAAATTCGTGCTCTATTTATACTTGAGGATGGGTCTTCAGTTTCGTAATTTGGGGGAGTAAAAGGTTGCACAATCATTGCAATCATTTAAGATTTGGGAGTAACTGACAGGAAAGTGCGCCGCACACAAGAAATTGTACGCCGCACTTGGTGATTAATTAAATGGCATTCAATTCGTTTAGATGTGCGCCGCACAAAATATTTTGTGCGCCGTACTTTGGCTTTAATCATTAACTCCTCTTTAATTTTCCTTCTAGATCCTTTTTATAATGACCGTTAGTGCATTTTAACTGGATTTCTTTGCATTGTTAGTCCTTTTCGTCACTTTTGGTCCTGAAATGAATATTACACAACAAACAAGCAAACTTTGCAATATTTCATGCGTTAACGTATATATATTTAGTGTATTTTCGAGGGATAATTTATGTATATTTGGAGCGTTATCAACTTCACTGTAAACAAAAGTGCTTCCCGAAAGACAACCCGGTTTGTTATTTAATTTTATCGAGTCTGTCTTCCCAGATATCAACACGGTGTATCCGCTCCATACCATACGGCGTATTGATTGTCTGGACGTTATCAGTCTTTATTTTTTATTGCACTTTAAAAATATTATATTCAGTTCTGGAATACGACGTATTCACTAACCTGATACGCCGTATCTACCAAAACTGACTAGTATTTTGTTTAGTTTAGTTTAAATTAACCGTAGGTACCAAGATAGGAATGCACATGTTTTTCCTATATTCTATACAGGACCTCGTGAAAGAAATATCAACGAAGTTGGTGGAATGCATATTTTCTGGAATTCTGTGTGTGTGCTGTTCGTGCTAGGATTTAGACGCTTTTCCAGTACACAATCTCGCTCATAAACGCAACTTGGAGAATCAACCGAGCAATTATCAGGGGAGTTTCTCATTCTAATTTTTTTTAATTCTCGTATTTTTAATATTTTATATATACAACGAGGATGTATAATTCAAGTGGGGGGATGGAATTAAAATGTTTACTTGTCCTATTTTTCACACTAAAATGCTTAAATTATGCTCAAATGTAATTTTTTTTTCAAGCATACTTTTGTGAAATTACATGTTACATAACCCGCACACAATAACCCTTGTTAGATATTGTGAGGATTTAACCTATCTGTTTCCAAATGTTTACCCAAATTCCACAAAATATGAGTGTGCCGGTGATGTTGTAGACTTTAGAACTTGGCTTGGTATATCTATTTGTGTTGATCCTACTTGAATAGATCTTACTTAGCTTGTAAAAGGCTTAGTTGTATTGAATAAATCCAAGACAACTATGATAGAAACTTTGATTGAATATATCAAAGACTATGCGGAATCTAGTCTATGATACTAAGAAGAATTCTAATGAAAACAGTAAAAAACAAGATTAATAACAATAGTTTATCAAACTTTTGCCTATTATAAAGAAACTCCTTAAATAGTGTTAGGGTTTACAAAACTTGAAGTACATATTTCAAGTTGGTGTCGAAAAACCCCCCCCCCCCATTTGCCCTAGACCTCCTTTTATAACACAAGGTGTTCCTACAAGGCTTACAATAATTTCTAAGTAGCTTGATCTTTTCGATAAGTAAACATAATCTTTTAAACAAATAAGTTATACATATCTTCTTTACAAATAACTAATACTTATCTTCGTAAGTATTTTTGTTCTCCAATCAATCTTTATCTCTTCTCTGATAAGTCTTTGATCTCATCTCTGTCAGCATAATCCTTCCAGCAGTAGTAATCACTCAACAGTTGTAACTGAACAGTAATAACTCTAACAATATCTTGAAGTCTTTTAATCCCAACAATTCGAGACCACAATAATGAGTATTATGGATTTAATTGGAGTAACTTGTTTAAATTGGTAAATTTTAGGATTACACCCAAATCGCCTTTACATGTTGCTTATTAACTAACTACACCGGTTAGTTAACCTCCAATTTAAACCCTTTTCCACTCTCATCTTTAGAGTGAAGATCCACTAGAAAAACCCGTAGAGCCAATCCTTTAGGAATTACACCAACTATTTGTTTCGTTACACCCTTACACCTTAACCTACCTTATTAGATTAAGTTTAATTTACAGTTGCTAGTTGCTTAAAGTGTAAAATTTATATTTCCCGAGTCTGTGTCATTTTCTATCTTTGGTGCGGTTGGAAATTTGCACATTGCAAATGGGAATGTATATTAGTAGTCAAAACTCATGTGATTTTACTACCGTCACAATTAATGGTGAATCCGAAGAACGAAGAACTAACAAAGGAATTATCCGGAATTATTATAATCGTGAAGATGGTAAAACTACACCGAGATTTGAAGTGTAGTTAGCACAAAAAAATCAAAAAAATAAGAAAAATACAACAAAAAGAGAGAAATAAAGTTTGAAGATAATCGTTTCGCAACTACCGAAGGAATTACACGAAGGATCGATTATTCGTTTGATATCTAAAAAAAAATCAAACAATGAAGATGTATTTTCAAGTGGAAGATAGCGCCACTTTGCTTGGTAGAGTATTTAATGTTTTGGGTATGATTGGGCAGTTGACAGTTACGGGATACGCCAACTTAGGTTATCAATGTTCAATTATTTTGTAAATAGTTGTGTCTTTATCATGGTAACGGTCGGGAAAAAGTGTCTAGCAACTTGTACTTTAGTCTTAATCTATTTTTCTTGATTTTATTTAACAACAATTTACTTCCCTCTTACCTAATGATTAGCCGATGGTTTTACGCGAATGAGGACTTGTTCGAGCGTGCATGTCTATTTCATCTTTACGGCCCTGTATGCATGTCTTAGCTGCCGCGTTGGTTTTACGATTTTGGTGAAGTTAAAAGGTTCTACCTATATCATTCTTCATCCTATACCGTTGGTTAAATTCGAATGAGGATGTGATCGAAACACACATGTCTATTCCGATGTTAGGCATGTTTGTGTGCTTCCAGCTGCCTTGTTTGGAATTGGTACTTCTGGTGAAAGATTGTAGAATGATAAAACCGTGAGCCTTTCCATACAATAAAAAACTTATATTTATCTTTATAACTTGTTAATCACTTGGCTTTAGTGGTGGAGATGTGTATCTTTGCCAAGCTTATGATAGAATACTCGTCACGACTGAGCAATTGAGCGAATTAGTTACATGTTACCACATAGATTAGTTGAGTGATTTGAGTGTTTTCATCTTCCTATTTCGTGAGGTGTTTGGTTGTGTACTTGTAATAGATCAAATAAGTGCTTTAACGGAAAATATCCTTAGGGATACATTTTTATAAACTTCTAAAGGCTACTTGAGGACAAGTAGGATTCAAGTGGGGGGATATTTAATGACATCAAATAACGTCTATTTTATAGCATCATTTATCCCATGTTATTAACCCATTTTGTAGAGTTATTGCAAAGAATTGTTACTTAATCGTTTATATTTTAGAATTGTAGTAATTATGGAGTAACTGGTGAAAGTTAGCAAAAGACGCGCATTCTGGAGCTTAAATGAAGATATTTTGAAGATAACTATGCTGAAGACCAATACGCCATATCCATCAAGGAAGATACGACGTATCTGTGCCTGCACTCACCAAAGACCACAGAGGAATAAAGCTCAATACGCCGTATCCAGAGAGACTCAATACGCCGTATTCAAAATATGGAATATAATATTCTGGAAGATATCAAGCGTGATCCCTACTCCAACAAATCCCCAATACGCAGTATCCAATCCTTAGATACGTCGTATCGAACCGACTTTCAGACCCTATAAATACAAAACTCAAAAACGAGTTTTAAGTGTGCTAAATTATATTCTCGATACCTAAACCATAAAAGTCGATTTTCAGAGGAGAAAAAGAGCAGAAGAGGTCAAGCAACGTTATCACGTCCATAGGAGACAACGTGTAATTCCATATACTTTAGTAATAGTTTAGTTTTTGGTATCATTCGTTAACTCGGTTAGTTTACCTTGGCTAAATAATAGCTTTTGTATTTATTATGACGTTTGAAGGCTAATAGCTTCGGGTATTAGCCATTATTATGAAGATCTGAATGTTTGGTATTTGTTTATCTCGATTTCTTAATTTATCGTTGAATGCTTGTTTATGTTTATTAATTTATACTTGTTTAAGCGCTTTTGTATGCAACCTATCATTCAACTAGATCTAGTGATACGGACCAAGTAAATCTAGAGTTTGGGATAGCTCTCCATATAGTAATTTATACATCTAGAATCACATATTCAAAGTGCCATGCTATTATTACTTAATATTCATATTTCATATGGCGAATTCTAAATCTATGTACAGGATACGCTTCGGGCTTAACTAGTTAATTGGATATTGCCAATGGTTTATTGATCGTGTTGACTAGTAGGTGACCTAGATAATTCAACAAGTAATGTTCTGATTCCATTGGATAGTTGGACAAGTGGACTACTAGTGTATAAACTACCATTAAGCGGTAAGTGGGTAAAGTCTCTATGAGCTAGGGTTTAGCAAGATCACCATTGCTTTAATCCCTAAGATAGATTATAATCAGCAAATAAGGATACTTTATGCGGATGCTTTAATTATGACAGAATTAACGTGTCTAGGTCTTAGGATGATGTAACGCCTAAGTTTTAAGAATGACATGCCACCTCGAGAGAAGAAATCATTGCACTTAATAAACAAACCAACTTTCTAATCGTGTTAATAATGGTTAATACAGTTTTCTTATATTTGGCTAGACCGCTCTTTTATCTTTTGTTAATTAGCTTGCGTGGGTTAAAGTGCCTTGATTTAATTGTAGTCACCAACCAAACTGTGCCAGTCTCTTAGGCTGAAAACCCCCTTTTCCCATTAGAATTAGGACTATGACTGACATAGGTTTAGAATAGAATAGAATTAACATAGATTAGATAACCAAAATATTAATTAAATTGATAGATTTAACCTTGCTTCAAGTGTTCGACACCTTACTTACCACGAAACTACTACCGATCAGGTACACTGCCTGTTAAAGTGTTGTTTTTGGTTTAGTCGGCAAAATATAAATTTAAAACTTGAATCAATAAAATATACACCACACAACGACACATCAATGATTGATTTTGATGAGGTGATCATAAAGACGATTTAGAATCATTCCATATGGCATTGGAGAGTTTGGTTGATTTTTAATATTTTCAACTCGTTTGGTTAGAAAATAGGAAAAGTTAAAGGGAGTGCTTGTTAGAATGCAATACATCATGTGACATGATGATGCGGGAAGAGAACAAGATTTATTTTGAATGCTAAAGGAATTTTCTTGAATGATTTCATTCCAAGATCTCATATCATGATGAAGCTCTTCCTTGAGAATTTTGTTTGGAAAAATAGTTTGTCCAGTTGTTGTAATAGATTGAATAATTTCATTTGGTGTTGGAATGTATATTTGGTAAGGGGTGTTAGATTCTTGATTAGTTCTCAAAGAATCAAGGGATGGATCTTCAAAGTAAGAACATTCTCCTTCACTTCGAATGGAGAGAATTGAGGCAAATGACTCGAGTGAGAGTTTAAATGTTCTTTTTAATGCCCATAATTTTAAAAAGATATTTTGATCATTGTCTCTAGTAATTTCTATTGAAGAATAAAATTCAAGTAGAAATCTTGGGCAAATCCCTTCGTGGAGTTCATATATACTTAGTAGTTTGATAATTTGAAACATGATTTGAATATTATCATATCTAGTAGATTCAGAATATACTGGACGACCTTCATGAATTGATCTACACTCTAGGTTTTAAATGAAGGGTTTTAAGTTATTAGGAAGATGGTTTTCATTTGAGATTGTTAGTACATATGATTTGGTGTACCGTAGTTCTTCTTCCAATGTTATTTCACCTAATTAAATGAGTGCCAATTTTAGTAAGGTATTCTCATTGAAATAGGTATCTAGTGTGTGCTTAATTGTCACAAATGTAGAGTAACGATTAACTCGACCTAAAAATTAAAATCCTAAGAGTTAATCCAAACGCTCCTTAATTTGATTTTGCTCATCCAAACATGTCAAAAAATACATATGAATTATGTATCTCGACCTTTGTTCATGAGATCATTATGCATGTGTTTAAAAAAAACATTTTTAACTTGTATTAACAATGCACAACAACAATTTTATTATGTTCCTAACGTGAGTGATTTGAAAATAAAATTGGGGTTTTGGTTTGAAATCATTTTTTTGACAAACTCACTAGTTGTCACACCCCGACAATGGCGGAAACTTGAGAGCGCAACATAATGATCAATCATAACACAAGATACAATATAGAGAAAACTACAATGCATAAACTTCAAGTGTTACGAAGACCATCAACCTCGAACAACCTCGAGTGATGTCCTAAATCACAATCAAATCCATAAACCCTTTCAATATCCAATAGCCCACACAGGGGTCCAAATCCAAACTTTAAACCAAAATCTTCCAAATACTGAAACCATTAAAAATAAACAAGCAAGACTTTACATGAAAATCCACTCGGGATACTTCTAAGTCTGCTATCATAAATCACCAACTTATTCCTCTTTCACTTCACCTGAAAATGATACTCGAAAACGTCAACAATAATGTTGGTAAGCTCTTAGGTTTGACCTTAAACCCAAAAGCTGTGCCAATATTTCAAACAGTGGACAATAGTGCAATTATGACAGTGAATATATATATATATATATATATATATATATATATATATATATAATATATAATATTTTATTTTTGTATATATATATAATTATATATATATATGCATTCTAACATAGCATCCCGATAATCAATCTCCATATTGTCAATTACGCACCTAAAGGGCATACCAGCTGGAGAACTAAATAGGGCAGGAACACTCACAAACTAGGGTAGGTGTACCCATCCGCTTTAATAATACATAAATACTGGGTAGGCGTACCCATCCAATCTAAACAATCATGCAAACAATAATATTCACATAGAATTCATAAGCACATATCTGTACTAAAAACAAAACCCAATTTCGCGCACAGTTAAATTCAAAACAGTTCAAAACACATTTGAGTATCATTTTCCCCCAACGGAAAAAATAGTTTGAAAATAGGGCTACGAGAAATCAACCCTCAAGCGAGTCTTTTAGAATCCAAATCTCAATCATCACAAGAATGCACGACGCCCGCACAGACCTGTCCATTTAATGTCCCATTTATTCTTTCTCTCCATAAACAGTCTTCATGTTAGATGCTTAGAGTTTAGACACGTTGTACAATTACCCTTAACTCTTTATGGTGTTGTATGGTTGCGGACACTATCCAGCAATCTATATTCAATCCCATTACTCAATAATACATACTTATACTATTTAAGAAAAATAGATAAGTAATATAAGTAGATATTTATAATTAATAATTATAAATATATCTCGATAAGTCCATTCGGTAACCTTAGTCACCGTAAAAATAATCATAATAGGGTTGAAAATGGAACGTTTACTCATAATTATTCATGTTTGTCAGAGTTTGAGAAAAATTATATTTTTTTCGTTTTAGTGATTTTATTAAATAAATAATAAAATAAAATAAATATTTTTATTATTTAAAATCAAAAATCATGTTTTTAGGTAAAATTTCTAAGTATAAACTTTTTATGAAATTTCGACATGACCCGTACGTTCATACAACGTTTTCCAAGGTTTTTAACCTTTATTCCAAACACTTTTCTGACTTTCTACACTTTTCCGACAAAATTCCAAAATCTATATCTTTAACGTTTACTAAAACGTTTTTCCTAAAATAGCGTTCAATATCACTTCGCAAATACATTTAACTTTCAAAAAGTCCATCAAAACTCTTATAACGACTAAATATCACTTATTGGGCTTTAAGGCCCAATAAGGGTCCATTAAGATATTTACAAGTCCAAAATACGATCCAAGTCCAAAATCAAATGTTGGTCCCACTTCAACACTTTTATTGATCGAATTCCTTAAGCTTGTTTAAGGTTTAGTTATATTAGATAAATCTAACACAACTATTGTAGAAACTTTATGTGAATGTATTAAAGATTATGCGGAATCTAATCTTTAATAAGAAGAATTTTCAATGGAACAAGTAAAAAACAATAAAACATATATTCAAACAAAACATAAAGCGCAATATTATTAGCAAATTATACAATACTATCACAGTTTTAGGGTTACAAAGACCTTGAAGCTATGTATAATTTTGAATGTCTCGTTTGGTTTTGATAATGTGTTGGTATATTCATATCTTGGCCTTATGCGACCTTTTATACACAAAGAGTCCTCCCAAATTCATTATCCTAGGTAGTAGGATATGACCGTTAAATTAAGCTGCATCTTCTTGGTCGAGCTGTTCCATTCTCCGTTGTGCTGTGATTATTATTTGCATTTCTGCTAGTTTCTCTGCAACATCAAGGTGAGTTCATAGCCCCACCTTTTCTCTTTTAATGGTTTTCTTAAACTATTTTCGGGGTGAGAATACATGCTCGTTTATTTAAGCAAACTTATTGGTTACTACTACATAAGCGTTACATGAATGTTTTTACTAAAGCTTTTACTTGCCTACCACATGATTTCTAATACATGTTTGATACATGCTTGTTTTATAAACTGGACACAAGAAACTTTATGGTATGCTGGACCCAAATATGAGATCAATTGCATGAGTAGTTATTGCCAAAAGACCCCACATCATGAACTGTTAATTGCCTATAATGGGTGAGCGCTAGTACAAATAAATAGATCTATTGGGTTTGACAGCCCTGTCCGGGGGTATGAATCGAATCCTTTCGAGCACCCAGTCAACGGACAATTTGTATTTAGAATTTAGGTATAAGGCAATAATACCTACTTCAGGGGCAAACAAGAATGCATATGATATGTGTTAACGTCAAGGTTTCGGTGTCATGAGCTCAATGCAATCAAGATGAATTGATACATTGTATTCGTTGCAATGTATTCTGTTGAATTATACTTTGAAATACTGTCGCTGGCTGATCTTAAACCTTGTGGTCCACTATTGAACATTACTTGATTTATTGAAACATTACTTGGATTTCGATGACAATTCTTCTAAATGTTGTAACGCTACTTTTCTTACAGAAAAATTTCTTGAACTATTTCAATATTGCTTTTACTTAAACCTATGAATTCACCAACATTATTGTTGACGTTTTTGCATGTATTTTCTCAGGTTATTATATTGCTAGCTGAGCATTGGGAGCATTCGAGACGCGTGGATATCAACAAAACTCAAGGACTCAGTTTTCTTCACATTCGATAACTATTTTTCCTTAAATAGACAAAATGAGTCACGATTAAAATCTGGTAATCTTGTTAAATCATAAATTATTGGGACCTGAATTTACTATGATTTACTTAATTCGAATGTGACATTTCATCAAACGTCTCTTTAGAGGTCGTTTATTGTAACTTGTACTTTATACTATGAAGTGGCACCCCAAAGTGGTATTTCACTGCGTTGTGATTTTATGGGGGTGTTACATGTACCAGAACAATGTAAGCATACAATGAGATTAGATGTTCGGATTCCATGTAGTGTTACCGTATTAGGGAAGCACAAATGATGGTCAAAGTTTGTCATCGTTTTGTTATTACCCCATAAAGCGATGTATAATAGATATCTCATCCACTCATTCTTTTTCAAATTAGTTTATTTTAGTTATAATTTGTTAGCATGAGAAGTGTAGGATATTGGAAATCATAACACAATGGAAAATGGAAGATAGATGGGTTAGCCGAATCTAGAGAGAGAAAGTGAGAGAGAAAGCTTTCTAGTAAGAGAAAATATGACTTGTATAATGAAATGACTAACCACCTCTTCCATGGCATGGAAGAGGCTTAAATAGTGTCTTACAAACCGGCCCATAGGCCTTGCCATGGGCTTACATGTTGGGTTTAATTACCCGGCCCAATACCGAATGTCATACGATTAACTATTGACTACGAGCTATAATAAATGGCAAAATACACGAGGTGACCGAGTCTTTTTCTAATATCTAACAATCTCCCTTAAGAGAGGTCACCCCAAAAAACACTAACTTAAGCTCAACAATCTTCTGATTGATCTTGTGTTCAGTTTGTAGTCTTTGATTCTTCATGTGATATCTTATACTTTGATGTAGTGGACTTTGTCTTGTGGCTTGTGCTTGAACTTGATATGTGATCTTGAGTTTTCTTGAGATCACCAGCCAAATCTAATCTCAAATCATCATCTTGTGATCTTTCGTCGTCTTGTGGTCTTGTGTCTTACGGACCGACATGCTCATACCTTTCTTGGTCTTGAAACCTTGAATAATTTATTCTTGAAGTTCTTTAACTTTAATACTTGGTCACTTCAAGAGGGACGTGTAATATCAGAGTTGCGGAAGCTTAGAAACATATGCTTGAGCTTTCATGATTTCTTTGAATGTGTTGGTCAAGTATGAGCATGCGGTAATGAACTTGTCTCTGCCGGAACAGGATGACACCATCTCCATCTTTATATGAACCTGTAATAAAACAGTTAGCAATAAAGAGAAAAATTGATTTAAAAATTAGTCGACGTGTTACTCAGTAAAAGGGTTTTTGTAACACATCGAGAGTTTTAAGCTTTTGTCAAAGTTCATTAACCGTCAATTTGTATACTGGAACAAGTTTGGTTCTTGTAGAATCACACCATTGTTTCTTTCCAGTTGACACAAGTTTGATCTATTTAGGATCTCACAAGTCACCTACCAAGAGCTTGTTTGATGTTGGCTCTAACAGAATTTCCATCTTCACCATGATACTTAGGTATCACTCAGATGTTCTGGCAATACCACAAGGATAATGCATAGGACTCTTATAATAATCCTTGTTTTCACATTGTGTAAAGAACAAGTAAAATGTAATAGTGTCCTAATGAGATTAATTGATGATCTCTTGGCTCTAGACTTAGTTGTGCGTTTTGGTTTTAGTGATCGGAGGCTGGAGCAGACTGCCACCTTTTCAATATCAACTAACTCTGAGTGAGAAAGTCAATAGATAACGTGTTTAGTCACTGTGAGAAGTGAAACATAAATCTTTTGAGAGATTCTGAGTGGCAAGGGAGGGTTGTGCATTGCATCACTGGGTCCATGGCAACTTTCTTCAATGTCAGCAATCATCATTGTGATTCTGACAGTAGATGTATTGACCCGGTTTCTACCTAAGTGTATGGAGGGCTTCTTTCTTTTCACCCTTTATCCTTACAATTCTTTTTCATTCTTCAACCCCTTCATTGCTTACCGAGACTTCATGACTAGTACCTTGTTGGGTTTGTTCCATTACTAGCTCCATCTCAGTCGACACTATTCCCTTATTCTCACTTTTGCTCCTTTTTTATGTCATACCTAAGGACTTCTATACTAACTAGTGGATTATCCCTGGGTAGATCCCTCCGGTTCTGGCTGGATCATGGGAACTAATACCTAACCTTACCAACCTTATAACTCTGATAAAATTAAATACATAGTCGATCTTTTTGGTAAAGTTCCCCTTGCCATAAAACCAATTGAAAAACTCAATCAGGTACTTGTGATATAAATATCAAAGCTTTTAGTACCTAGATTGTTTTTGAATTTTTAGAAACGCCCCCCTCAACATCTGCATCGATTAAACGAAAATGTTTAGCACAAGGAGGATGGAGTATACACATGAGTCTACAAAATCACAATTTTTATCAGTTTTCATATTTAAATCATATTTTCTCACCTTATCAAAAATTTCAAACCCTTTGATATTTTAGATACCAATGGATTCAAATATGGTGGAAAAACTGGGAGAAAATTATGCTGATTATTCACAAGCCGAATGTGGAACATATTAATGCTCCCCCTTAATCTATGAGGGTACGTGTGAGTGACAAGTATAAAGAAAATTAGAAAGATTTTGAGTTTAATGAAAAACTCTTGAAAAACTTTATACTTGTCGCTGAATACCTAAAGATACACTACATGGTGATAAGAATGTACAAGATATATTATACATAATAAGATGATATTGACCTCAGTATCAGAATGACGAAATCATTCAGTTCTCTGGATAAGTCTGTAGTCAACATCTCTTAACCATCCACCAACAAAGCTTTCGAGACTCGTGAATATTCTCCTAATCTTGAGTCTCCTCTCGATCACCTCCATAAACTCCTTGCTTCTCTTTCTATCATCCTCAGACCATATTCTTGTTTCCATACCCGGATTGTACTTGAACATCTTAAAGTCTTTAACCATGTGATCCAGCTTATCCAGAATCCTATTCAACGTGCCATCACTGAACTTGTGCACCTCAGTCTCTCACATCATCTTCTTCTGATCATTTATGTCTCTATAGATTACCGCTCTTGACTTGCTGACTATGGTGTAATCTTCTTTGAAAAGAAAGTCAGATGCATCCCAATCTGGTTAAGTGAGATTGAGTTTCGTTTGATAACTTTCAATCCCGAGCTGCAGATCTTCTACACGTTTTTTGATGATGATGTTCCTTAACCACAGGTTGACTACGTTGAAGAGATAAACTTTGTCGGCACCAGATAGATGATTGAGCTGACCTTGAAGATGAAGTAAGTACAGATTTTCAAAATCATTAGGATGCAAATTCTTAAAGTCATCTTCCGAGATCTTGCATTCATTATAGTCAGCTCTACGAAGAACAATTTCTTTTAAGAAGGTATACCCGTATCTTTCATAAGTCTTGAGATTGACTACACTAAGAATCCGCATGTGGGATCTGACTGTACTGCGATCAGAAAGGGCACTATGTTTTGTGATGTAGAATTCTTTGCGCTTAAACCACTAGTGGGAGATTCCATAAGCACCACTAATATCATACTCATGTTCACTCTCAATCCATAGTGACGGTACTAGTTCTTCCAGTCCAAAGTCTAGATATTGAGCTGTTCTCAGCTACGATATGGATAAAGCCGACCTTCTTCCTTTGTCACCTAACACTAGATACTCCAGATCCTTATTAAAGAAGTATTATGTTTGAATTGTTACCTAACCTGGTGGACCTCCAAGAGGTAATGGTTTGCTCACGTTAGGCACAACTCGATGACCTTTAGGATTAACCAAATCAACTTGATCGGTAAGCAACAAGTGACACTCTTCCATCTGGAACTGAAGAGATATGTTGTTGTCGTGAAATGGTCGGACTACCTTGAAATATGGGCCTTTTAAGTCTGCTTTGCTCAGTTTCTTCTTTCTAATCCGTTTGCAGAACCAGATGATGAATGAACTCATATCGCTAGTCTGTTGTAGTAGCTTGTATTCATCTGGATCTTGATACGAGCTGGCAAGTGCATTAGCCCAATTGTTCTCAGTTTTAGGTAACTCATTTAGAGGAATGACCTAGTCTAGTTCTGGAGTTGCTTGTCTATCTTCCTCTAGAACAGGCTTCAACTAGTCAGGTCTAGTTTTTATCTTGGGAAGATGTGTAGTATCGGTGTCCTCGGAATCTGAGACGTTCACATTATCTGGTATAGGCACATCTTCAACTGGTTGTTCAAAATGAGGAACGGACTTTTGCTTGGAGGAGCTGGAAGGAGCTTCTCTAGTGTCTGAAGTTTTCCAGGCTGAGGACTGAGGAGCTGGAGGCTGTTTTGACCCTAATGCATCAGAGTCATGCCTTTTATTTTTGTTTTGATCTGAGTCTTTTGGAGGAGGATCTTGATCATCACGTCGTCTTTTTTAAGACTTGTCCTTTTCAGCGAGAAACTCGTCCCTATTTGCACGTTCCATAAACGCCTCAAGTGCTTCATAAAGAGCCACATGTTCAGGAAGTGATTTGTAGGTACCGCTCTCAAACATCTGTTGGTGAAGAATTTCTTTCATGATAGCCTCGGGCAGTTCTCTGAAGCGATCTCGAAGAGGAGCTTGTAGAGCCACGTATACAGCCTCTTTTACAGCTTCATGGATAGTTTTATCGATCTTATGAGGCAGATCCCAAAGCTCTAAAGTGAAAACCCTGGATTCAAGATTCTGAGTCGTGTTGTTAAGAGTCTTGCTCTTCTATTAAAAATCATAGAATTTCTTTTCAAGTGTTGTGACACGCGCAACTAACTCTGAATCTATTGTGCTTTGTTGTTGGGGAGGAGGTGGAAGTGGAAGGGTTGTTGTTGTTGTCGCTGTAACGATTGGTGCTTGAGTGGTAGAGGGTACAAGTTTAGGAGGTGAGAGATTAATAACAGGTATGGATAGTGGAGGAACTGAGGAAGATGCTTGATAAATTAGAACAGTGACCATGGAGACCACTTCTTCTTCCACATTGAGTTTTCTCGGTTCATCTTCAGTGGATTTGTCATTTAAGAACTGATCCCCAATAGTATATGCATCATCCAGATTCTTCATTGAAGAGAGAGTATCGGATGAACTTAGTGGATCCTCTAAGATGACATGTTCATCAGCTGGAAAGTTCAAGCTTTCATGAACGTTAGGGTACGCATTAGCCATGAATTCATCGTGCGTGGGCTCAGGGTTTGGTCCAGCAAGAGCCACATGGCTTTCTCCAGGGTCTGGTCCAGCCTGGTCTTCGTCCATGAATACCTGCTCTGGTGGAGGTCGAGACTCAGGAGTTTTTCCAGGGTCTGATCCAGCCTGGCCTTGATCAAGTTCAGCAGTCTTTTCCTCTAGATTCACTTGGTTATCCACATCTTCTCCTTGTTCTTCACCAATCTGTAGTATCTCAGTATTACCTCCACTGTTTGTCTTGTCTGTATCAGCACTTGTTTCAGCATCTGCATGTGACGGAGAATCACAAACTATATTTGCGGATGCGTCATCTTGTGGTTGTGCAGAGGGTCCAGTTGATGCCTCTTTAGTAGCTAGAGTCCGCCTTTGGAATATAAATTGGTCCGTGGTACTTCTCCTTTTGGGCGTGTGCAGAGCCAACAGTGATTGTGCAGCTTGTTCTTCAATTGTAATTGCTTTTCCCTTGCCTTCAACCATAGGGAGTGGTCGGGTGGCCTCTGCTACAAGTTCTCAAATAGCCACACCGCCAACATGTGCTTGACCCTGTGCGTGAAATGATTCCAAACTCATCTTTATAGCTCGATCGACATCATATTCTTCCCCTTCACCTTGATGTTCGGGTTCAGGTTCAGGTTCAGGTTGAGTTGATTCATCTTCATCAATGAGTTGGAGAGAACTATTTCCTTTGCGAATTTTTTGCACTTTACCCATTTTTGAATGCAGGCGCTGGTTTGCTTGACTTCTCTTTAACAGGCTTAGGTTTGAGTTGCTTCAGAGTTGCAGGTTTCTTTGATGGATCGGCTTTGGATATTGACTTTTTCTTTCCTTCCTTTTTAGCTGCAATGTTACGATCATGTTTTGCAACCATTTCAAAGTAAACCTCATAGTAAGGTGCATTCCTAATAGAGTCCGTGATCAGCACATTAGGAATTGGTGTCACACCCCCAAACAGAGCCTGGACGGAATACGTGTCCGGAGGCGTGACGTCATAATATACATCACACAAAGTACAAAAAACGACCACTAATGAACGTTTTGAAATCATAACTCGTTATATTTATAAAAAAATGGATAAGTCTTACAAGATTTGAAATGAAGTTTAAAACGTTGCGGAAGCATAATTAAGTTTTCAAAAGACAACGAGTATGAATGATAATAGAGTCTTGAAAGATGATATCATACTTGATTGTAGTTTTATATACGTATAATAATATGATGATATGAAATTACCAAACTACCCTTGAGGACAAAGGAAGAAAGGAAAATTCTCACAATTATATATAATAATACGTATATTTACCGGTAAGTGATTACCAAGTCGTTTTTCCCCAACGATTTATGAAATTGAGACTCCGTTTGTTTTTGGACAGTGATTTGAATTGGGTTCAAAGACTTTGATTTGATAATCTATTTTTACAACTAAAAGCAAATTAAGCATGCAAATAAAGACAATTAACAACTAATCGATTAAAACGAATATGGGAATTAAACGAACGCGACAATTAAATCCTAAATTATCAAAAATTAAACCTAAAACTATTTTTCTACTTTTTCTAATCCTAAATGATTATTTATTAATGAAAAGCTAAGAAAATTCTAAAACGAGAGCAATTTAGACTAAAAACGAAGAAAAACGAGAATGGGAACGAGAACCCGTTCTTTAAAAAGTGAATTTACTAAATTTTAACCCTACGAAAATTATTTTTAAATTAAGCCTAGAGAATGATAAAAGAAAATTTTAGAAAAAAAAAGAAAATTATTTTTTTTGATTATTTTTGTATTTTTTTATGATTTTTAAAGTTTTTAATAAAAATAAATTATTAAAAATGGAAAACTTTATTCTAAAAATCTAGAAAAATTATAAAAAGTGT
>BQNB010098347.1:0-25174 GCA_026074375.1 Tanacetum coccineum
TCTATAAATAGGGCACAATTCTTGGCCATCTTCTTCACTCCTACCTCTTGTGTCTTTCTTTTCTTCACAATGCCTAAAGAGAACAAAACTAATCTAAAACAAACCGCAAGAATTAGTGTTAGGCCATGTTGCTTTGTCAATCTAAGAACTTCTTCTCCTCCCTATCAACCATTCTCTCCACCATCGGACTACACATTGGGAGCTCCACCACTATCTTCAATAAAAATTAACTCCAATGAAAATTGCTTGATTACTCCAAAGTCAACTCCTCCTCCATTGACTACGCCACCACCCGCTCCTACTCAACCATCCAAGCTCACCTCACCGGTAGCTATTAACCTTGATCCCATTGAACTCTTGTTCTCTACTCCACCATCCTCTCCATCTCTACTTGATGTGCTAGGTGATCTTCCACCATCAACAATAAATCCATCACCTCCTAGACCATCCTTTGCAACCATTAAACGATTGGCAAATGAGCCACATCCTATTCCTCCTATAAACTCTACTTTTCCCTTGCCAACTCCTGAGATAGAACCAACACCTCCTCCTCTCCTTCCACATTGATTGCCCCCTCTACTATCTCAACTCCTACCTCTTTCGCCATTGGGACCTAACAACCCTCTTCCCTTGCTCACTCATGAGATGTATTGTGAACATTGCCAAAGGACTCAAGTCTTGGTCGACAACCTCTAAGAAGAAATGAGATTCATTCTCAACCACATTCTCGACCGCCTAAATGTCATAACGCACAACATCTAATAATAAGACTTAAGTAGTAGAACAAAATAATAGATTCATTAGGAACCTTCGTTAAGAATCTCTTGTCTTATTGTAATGTCTTTATGCTCTCTCTAATAAAATTAGTTGTGCTATATTGTTATCTCTTTACCATTCTAAATTATGTTCAAAATTCGTGGACTTTGATTTTTTTAAAGTCGGCCGGTGCCATTATCTAACGAACCGGTGCCTTTCATAGGACAGCACCGGCTAGCCGGTACTATAGAGGCCATTCTATTTCTTGGACCCCTAACTTTTCTTTGTAGGTACTCACAAAGCAAGGGGGAGCATATCTCATTATTTCTAACATATTTGTTTTGTAGCATTCATCAAGGGGGGGTTTCCATCTTGATAATATCTCTACATTTCTCATACATTTGCTTTCCATTTTTGTTTCGACAAAAAGGGGGAGAAGGTAACCAAGTTTAAATACATGTCTAATCATCCCTAATATGTTTTGTCATCAACAAAAAGGGGGAGATTGTTAATACAAATAAACCGGTTTTAAACAAAACGTTTTACAATCAAATTAGACTAAGGTTTTATTAATGACAAAACATAACAAACCTCTTATTATCTCACAAACATGATTTCTTTACTATCTCCCATCTTTGTAGAAAAACACATGCAACTTGAAAAAGCATACAAATTCTTTTAAAACCCTAACTTTACACAAAATCATCTTGTTAGTGCAAATATTATGATATTTAATCTATACGATCTTTTTATGTTTTGGTGATGACAAACATGTGACTTGTAATACGTAACATAAAGTGCGCAAGTTACTCGTAATCACAAATCATCAATGAATACATGCATCAACATATCTCGACGTCTCAAGTATGCATCAAGAAGGACATTGGTTTACACACGACGTAAATCACATAAGGTATGTACAAATAAACATTAAACTTGTAGGATGATCAAAGAAATAAGTTTTTGTCTTAAACTTTAAATTTTTATAAATGTAACAAAATAATTTTTTCAAAACTTAATTAGACAAATTATTTTTAAATTATAAAGAAATGTTTTATGTGGTAATTAATTCAAAATTCAAAATCTGATTCTTTTCCCCCCAAAACATGTCAACCTTTTACCAGACAAGTTTGTCACCACAAAAAGACAAAAATCGGTCTAGGGGCGGCCCTTAGGGCTAGGCGGCCCCTTTTTACATATAAGGTGACCGCCAGGACTTGCCCCCTGCTGACGTTGGGGAATCTGTCTATAATACGGGTCCCCCTTGCATGAAAATTACCCCTATCTTGCACAGATTTTCAAATTCCTTTCTCTCTAAAATCCCCTTTCTCTCTCTAAATATCTTGATCACTAACATAGTTTAATCTTGTTTAAATGTGATCCAATCTTCTATCCTTTCCTTCTTCCCTCATGTGCAAGAGAAGAACTTCGGTCATCTTCAAGATCCGAAGTTATGTAGTCTAGTTAGTCTATTTGTAACATTTGTTACATATAGATCGAGTCCATGTCTTTCAATCTTTAGTAGTGTGTAGATCCAAATGATGTATATATTTGGATGGGTTGATTGTGGGTTGGTTAGTATTTTAGGCCTTAAAATACATTGGTGAAGTGGTAGATTGGTTCTAGCTAAGATTAGGACTCGACATCTAGCTTAGTGTCGAAAAATAATGTAAGCGACGCGGTTTATGTGTTTAGGCCATAAAACACAAGGTTTGTTATGTTGGGCCATAAAACATAACGGGTTTGGTTGTACCCGAAGAAGAACTCGACATCTAGCTTAGTGTCGGAAAATAATGTAAGCATTGGTATAAGGTTTTCTCCGCCGAAAGGGAGCTTGTTGATTAGTGAAGTAACTCTCGAGTTGGATACTCGGGGAGTGGAGTAGGGCGAAGAGGAGCTTCGTGACCGAACCACTATAAATCACTGTGTCGGTTTGCATTTTCTTTTACCTTTCGCTTTACTTATTTCTTTACATTTAACCCCCCCCACTTTACTTTTATACTTGCATTGTGTCCATAATTGTGTGAATGGTTGTGTATATCTTGTTAGTTAAGGTTGTGTTATCTCTTTGTGCAAAAATATTGAGTTATCATTTTATTGTTAGATATAGTGTTAGTTATTATAAACCAATATCAAACTTCTCTTATTGTGTTCAACTTGATTGGTGATTTGATTACAAAAGATCTAGTCATGAAACCTCTTCAGAGTCTGGTCCCATAATTCAGGCGGCCCCCTGATATACTTTGGCGGTCCCCCACATATATATATGGACCGCCAGTAGAACCAGTGATGTAATCTTTGATTTAAGTTTTTTTTTTTAATGGAAACGTATTCACCCTCACCCCCCCCCCCCCCCTCTACGGGTTTCTACAAATTGAGTATTCAGAATAGCCTCGTTGCTCTAGTTTCAAAACAAAAGGGTTTTTACATAGAGTTACGATCCATGTATCAAAATTTACCCAATGAAGGGAGATTAAATATGAAAAGTGTTTTGTTGTTTGATTCGTACTAGTTTTGTTATTAAATATACTTCGTATACTAGCTTGAAAGAAAATTTTCTCAAAAGTACTTGGAAGTGTCAACTTATATTTGTCTAAGTCGTAAGAGTAGAAATGATGTCTAAAACACGAAATTTATGTGCTGGAACAACTTTTTAAAGTCCTATGTTCCACAGTCAAGTCACCAAATGAGTTTGAATAAAAAATGTGTTTTTAGGTCTCTGGTGGCGGTCCCATAATTGTTTGGGCGGCCCCCTAATATATCTGGGGCCGTCACCTTTATGGGGGCCGTCTGTCTGTTTTAGCAGAATTTGGCAAACTTCGAAAAATCATATAAAATCAACCGTAAGTCTGTAGAAGTCGTGCCACCCGCCATTTCGAAGATAATTGAGTCTATTTTCATTTAAAAATACTTCCAAGTCTTCATTCTAAACTTAAATAAGTCAGAAATGCAAAATACTACATAGTGCTCAAAACTTTGAGTTTCGTTTTAACGTAAAACTTGTATTTTATATTTTCCTTTGAGTCGAGCATTTCTATTTGATATATCTTTGAAAAATAGTGTATTTGTCCTTTCAATATATTGATCTTAATTAATTTTTGAAATGGGAAGGAACTATATTATTTTCAAAATCAAATCAAGCTAAGTATACATCGTTATATCTAATACACAAAACAACGACGAATATCCTTATGTGTATGCTAGATGATTATGTGTGTTTACTCTTGTTTCAACTTGGTTAATAGATATTAATAAGTAATCATTACTATTTGTAATTGAGCTAATTATATATCTAAATGCATGTGCCATGTATACTATTTGTATGTTACTAGTTTTCGGATTATGCCTAATAGGAATTACGCTAGATTGCTTGCGTTAAGTTGCAAAATTGTTTGTGCATTGCATATAGGCATAGATCACTATATTTACAAGTGTTACATAAACATCTTGTAGATCATTTTGAGTGTAGTAACCCACTTAGGAATGGGAGTTTAATAGTTTGTCAAGTGTGTGGAAAAATAATGTCCTAAGATCATATATTAAAACCCGTCACTAAAATATTTCTAACACATCAACTCTCTTCCAACAAGATGTCTAAATCTTTTCATCATCTTGCGGTGTTTGACATTGGGTTGGTTAAACAAAATAAAAGATTGTATTAATACATTGGTAATTAAGTAAAAGAAAATGTATTTTTAAACTTTGCTTGTGCTTGCATTGTTCTAACACACACACATAATTATATTCTTTTTACCAACGTATAGTATTTTACAAAAGATGTGTGTTGTATAAAAATGCTTAGGAAAATCATTTATATACTCATAAAATGTCAAAAATTATGCATACTATACATATCAACAAATAGTTTTTCGCACAAGCAAAATATATGACAATCTTGAAGTAAGAAATTAACTTGTCATTATTCATCAACCTCACCTTACAACTAGTCTTAGGATTAGTGGAACACACTATGAAAATCTTTATTTGTCTTCTTTTAAAAGAATGTTCGTGAGGGTCAAGAAAGATTTCGAATATATATCAACTCATTATTCAAACTATGATTGATGTTATTATCGAATCTAATTGATAAGATTTTGAGTATGGACAAGAAATCGGATTTTTATTTGTCTAGCTTTAAGATTATATCAAAATATAACAAGAGATATTATCTTGAAGCTACATACTCAATCACACTCGATTGATATGAAAATAACGACATCCCTTTCCAAGACGATAAGAATATGCATCGGATCATAACTCACACTTGTGTAGATGATGTCATATTGAGTCTACTTGTCCAATAGTTGTGTTCCAAATATTTGGCAAATATATGCATAAAATACATAATGAAGTAGGATTGACGACTTGAATGTTTTATCCAAAATATTCAAGTAATTTACCTTGCAATGCACTTGGTAAATTCGTCATGTCCGAAAAGCCAAACATGAGCAAATGCACAACATATGTAACTCTGCTCAAACAATTCAAAAGCACAACTCAAAACTCAAACTCTCTTCTCATTTAAACTTTCTCTTACTCTACCAAATAAGTATAATATTTCTTATCACCAAATGAGAACCCTTTAACCATCTAAGGTTAGGACTAGGAAGAATTGAACATATTCCACAAACCATTATTGCACTTTCTTTAAATAAGTGATCGTAAGAAGATTTCGAATATGAAGATGATTATTATTCAAACGATAATCAATCTCACTATTCAATCTAATTACAAATTTGGAATATGAACATGAAATCGAGATTAGGATTTATCTAGATCACGGAAATATCAATCAAATGACCATAGATATTTTCCGAGTCTACATGTTTAACCATCCTCGGTTATTACATGAAATCACGAAGTCGATTGTAAGACAATAAGATTGGTCATCAAATTGCAACTCACACTTGCAATGAAGATGTTTCATTGAGTCTAAAGTGTTCAAATGTTGTGTTATTAGCTATGGTCAAATTATACATGCTAAACTTAACACACTCTAAGTAGGATTGACGACTTATGAATTTCCATCGGGAAACTCATAAGTACTCAAACTTGATAAGCAAGACTTGGATGTCATTTCCGAAAACTCAAACCGAGAACCCTTATAACTTATATAAGTTTCTCTTAATAACCTAATATCAACACCATCTCCCAAATAATGGAAAAATGATTCTTGCCCAAATTTGGCACCTCCACGGATCGATGGATCCTTCGTCTTAGATTCATCTTCGGTTTAGGTAAATCTGCCCTATGGCATTAGAATTAAACATCTTCCTTTTGTCAATCACTTAAAAGTCCAACATACATGTAACTAAACTTTAGTTAATCATCATTATTTCTATAAAGAAATATTCACAAGATCTATTGAGGTAAATAACCTTAATTGGATTTCTTTCATAAAAGACATGCAAAGGTGCATTCTTTGAACACTCTCATTATAGAGTATTACAGTTTGTCACTCTTAAGCATACTCCTAGGTCCTAGATGACTCATTCTCTCTTAGACATACAACAACTTGCTTGCTCTCTCATTTAACCTTAGAATTCCACACATCTTGATTAGGATTATGCGAACCAAAATTAAAGCATGTTAGTTGAGTCATGTTAGGCCTTCTATGAAAAGATAATACAAATTTTATCTTTGCTACACTTCATTAGGCAAATATAGGAATTATATTTTGTCTAAACATAAGAATGACTACTGGAGAATCTATTGCACTAGAAATTCAATTTGACCTAACGGTTGAATTGCTTCCAAGAGTGAAGTTGGGTTTGTGGTATAACCCGTAAAAATGGTCGTGTTTAGCCTGAATTGAGCACCACTAGTGATAGTCTCATATTCATTCTCTAATTTGATTAAATGACTCTTCCTAAATATGCCTAATGATAGTCTACATCGATAGACTTTGTATCTCATTAGGAGTGCACACTAAGCAAGTAGAAAATAGATTTCTTCTTAATCAATCTAGACAACATGCACCTCACATATGTGCTTTGAAGCATCAAGATGATAACTTGCTCCCGTCTGATGCAAGTATATGACTTCATGACTATTTTGATGCTCAACGATTAATTGTATATCTATTAAATGCATGTCTATTATAAAGGCGTTTGTCTTTTTCTAGCAGTTTAGATAAAATATCTTTTAGTTTATCTAAATGACACATGCTCCTAAATGCTAAATGCTAACATGTTTTACATGATGATTACATTTAAAATTATCATGTTTTGTTTGCGTCATCTTACATGACTTACATGTTAATTGTGCACCTACACTATGTTAGGTTGATGTATGACAAATAAGGTTTAGATGTCATACAGTCTTACACATTAATCTTGTTGATTATTGTGTTGATGCATGCTTAGATAAACTTGCATGCTTATATCTATATGTCTTATACATCTATGTATATATTTTCTCACACTAGAATATCTTTCTTCGCGTATGGGGCACTAATCTAAATTTTCAAAAGAGTCATAAAATGGTCTTAAATCTTCTAGAGTCTTCACTCACACACTCCTTTGATCATCGTCTCGCTTTCTTCCAAATCATCTACTCTTTTATCACGGAAAAGTTAGATGTAAATCTAATACCCTTCCAAGTAGGTTTGACAACTTAAATATTTCATCCAAAATATTCAAGTATCTTTAACTTGTAATCGCAAACGTTAAAGGCCGTATCCAAAAATCCCTATTCAAGCCTTTTAACAACATTAGTTAAAACGCTCTCCATTTCTCTTCGATGAAAACATTCTTTCTCTTCGACGAAAACATTCTTTCTCTTCGACGAAAACATTCTTTCTCTTCGACGAAACATTCTTTCTCTTCGATGAAAACACTCTCTTTCTTTTGATCACACCTCTTCCTTCTCACTCAACCACGTCTTTTCAACCATAGAGATGGCTAATCTATTTCCTCCACTATTTCCGCTACCACCTTTAAGACAACCATATACCTCGTCGTGTGATTGTTCTATGAACATTCGCAATGCTCGAGAATACTCATAACTTTATGAGTGTATTTTCGCATAACGTTAACCACCATCCGTCTGACATTGTCACATCGTGCGCCTCTTCTCGTTTGTTTCTTTATTATTATTATTATTATAATTATTATTAATATTTTCACGAATTACGAAACACACCGAAGATAACGTCACCATTTTCCTTCGGGATAATGTCCAAAAGGAAAACATCTCTATATTCGACACAGGTTACGGTCTGATAATAACAACTCGACACTTCTTTACCCCTCAATCGTGAATCATAAATGTCTTTTGTCTAGGTCTAGGAATGATGGAACACATTCCCCAAAATCTTTCTCTATTTCTTTCTACTAGTTCTTTGATTCTAGTCTATTCTCATCCATGCATCGTGACAACTTTAACTACATCATCCTAAGTCAATAAGTATTTATAATATAGCAAACTACAAATAAAAAATGTCACAACTCTTTCACAAAATTCGTCAAGCCCTAAACCCACTCACTGTCCTGTTGGCGGTCCCCTGCGGCCCTATAATCTATTCTGGCGGCCCCATTATAAATGGGACCGCCGTAAGCAGGCGTTGGCATGTGTCCCAATCTCTTTTTCACTCATAAAATGAACACCCTTTCTCTTTTCTCTTCTACTACGGCTAACGTCTACCTACACCAAAACCTATCCTAATATCTCTCAAAAGATCACTGAGTCATCCACATATCCTAATTCTCATAAGCATCATTGCTTATTGTGTCAATAGTAAAGTAAATTTCATCATGAAATGCGTCTCATTCTCAAACACAATCCTTACAATCGTCATACTCATAAAATTAATCCTTACTTCTAGCAAAACCTCTTTTCCCCTCACCCGAAGGGCCTTTTCACTTCTAAAACGGTTTTCCACTCATTCTTAAAGTCTTCCACTTCATGTATTCTTCTTACTTCTAATAAGTCTTAATCTTCTTTAAACATTCCTCTCAACGTCTAAACATTTCTTGTTTCTCTTCTAAAGTCATGTCACTATAAAAATTCCTCCTATATCCCCTTGACAACTAATTATTTCATCCGAAATATTAAGTAATTACGAAATGCCAAATGTTCACTAACACTCCTTCGCTAAGCACTTTCCACTTTCCTAAAAGTAAAGAACATAAAAGAAGATATTCAATCTTCAAGTGTTATTGAGTTACCACATTGTTGAGTCTCTCATTGTTATTCCACCAAGAAAGAACTACCACCTTATTTCACATCCCGCTTTGTTCCTCAACATTGTTAACCAACAAAACACCAAACAAACCTTTGAATTCCTAATCATAGTATTATCATATATGTTTGGAGTATATTTGAGATATATATTGAACGAGAATGCTACAAATTGTAAATTTTTGTTTGTTGCACACTTATGTGAACTGTTATTTTGGATAATAGTATTCTTATTGGAACACTATTGAATAAGTATTATATGATATTTTCTAGATTATCATGTCAAACGTAATTCCTCCTGATTATGTGGATGATTTACCCGTAGTTAAGCCGAATTAACCCGATGTTGTTCATGTTATTCCTGAGCATGTCTTAGTGGAGGAAGACGAGGACCCGAAAGAGGAAGAATTTGAGAAAGAAGAAGAACCTCAAAAAGAAGAAGATATGTATATAGATGGCGAAGAAGATAAGAATGAGCCGGAGTTGACGTTTCCTTATGAAGAGACGAATCCTCTTAACCCGCCGCCACGTTCTTCTGATTCAGAGCCTAAAGATGTGATTGAGGTCGAGGACACGGTTGAGCCTAAGGATAAGATTGTTCTTGCTAGTGTCCATAAGGTAGGTGGGTCGTCTACCGCCACTTTCCTTCAAGAGGATGGTGATAGATTACTGCCTGGATTCATGAGAAGGGACATTGACTCTCTTTTTAGTCGGATTGCTTCTCTTTTGAGATGATTGTGTGGTCGTGAGACAGCGCATGCATTAGTCGAGAAAAAGGGGAAAGCAAAGGACGAGTACTATGGTAAGCTAATTTTGGATTTGGGTAATGAAGTGCGATCTAGTGTGGAAAAAGGAGCGGCTACAATGGAAAATCTAGTTAGAAAGCTTGGTAATGCTGAAGAAAGAGTTGAGTGTAAGAAGTTGAAGAAGGAACTGGAAGATGCAAGGTTTAGCAACACACTTCTTCGTTGCAGATAGAACGAGTCGAGAGAGATATCATTGGACGTGATGTTACGAGCTCATGAGTTCTATCGAGAAATGATTCGTAGGGGATTTGTGTTTGAAGAAAGACCGAATGAGGCTATCAATGTTTCGGTTAAAGATGAGAAGAGTCCATCAGCTGAGCCGCGAGGATCTCCTCGTGATTCTTAGTAGTTTAGTTCCATTAGTAGTATCTTTATTGTGTAATCACTAAACTGAATCCTCAGTTAGTAGAACACTAGATGCTTTTGGTTGTAAACCGATTTGGGTTTTTTTTTTATTTTCCATAATTTAATGAAAAAAAATGATCTTATATATTAAACTCTTTTGTGATGAATAAGGAATTACTAACTTTTGATTACTACTTGATGTTGTGTGACTGCGGTTGTGATTGATTTGTCATTGTATTATGTTATGCGTATATCATGTTATGAATGCTTATCAGATTGTTTTTCTGTGTCATGTGACAGAATCATGCCTCCAAAGTCTGCCCCTTTGACTCAAGCTGATGTTCAGCGAATGATCAAAGAAAGTGTCGTTGCCGCTATTTCTGTCGAGCGGGCAAGACATGCAAATGCTAGAAATGATGCTAGGGGATTTGGACCAGTTAGGGGTCAGGATGCCACACCTGTTGTTCGTGAGTGAACTTTTACTGGATTTATGAAGTACATTCCTATTGTTTTTCGCGGTACTAAAGGAGCTGTCGAATTGCGAAGATAGTTTGAGAAAACTGAGAGTATTTTTGGAATCATTGAATATGCAGAGGGCAAAAAGGTGAAGTTTACTGCTGCTACGCTGCAAGGACCTGCTTTGACTTGGTGGAACTCTAAGGTTGCAACCATAGGTTTGGAGACTGTGAACCGAATGCCTTGGATTGAAATGAAACAATTGATGACCGTAGAGTTTTGTCCAGTGGAAGAAATTCAAAGAATGGAGCACGAGTTGTGGAACCTGAGGGTCAAGAAGTATAACATTGTTGCTTATACTTAGAGTTTTAATGAGTTAGCTTTGATGTGTCCAAGAATGGTTGAAACCAGATGTGTGAATGTGGATGCTTAAATCCGAGGATTGTTGAGAACATCAAGGGTGAGGTCACTTCTTCTAGACCTACCAACTTGAATGAAGCTGTGCGTATGGCCCATAAGTTGATGGAACAAAAGTCGCAAGCTAGGGATGAAAGGATTCTGGAAGGAAAGAAGCGAAAGTGGGAGAAATTTCAAAGTAGGAACAGTAGTGGTAAGAGAAACCACAAGGATAACTCACGCCACTCTTCGCAGAATAATCAAAAGCAAGGAAATGCGCGAGCTATGACTACTGCTCTGACTGAGGGAAAGGTGTCTTCTAGATCACTTCTTGTGTGTGAACGTTGCTTTACTCGCCATGTTGTTCAATGTACGATCAAGTGCCACAAGTGTGGAAAGTTTGGGCACAAATTGAGGTATTGCAAGGAAAAGAGTGTTGCCACGGGTGCTAATGCTCGGCCTGTTTGGACTTGTCATGATTGTGGTGAGCAAGGTCATACGAGGAACCGATGTCCAAATAAAGTTAAGCAAGAGGAAACTAGAGAAGTTCGTGGCTGAGCTTATGCGATTAAGGATGCTGAGCTGCAAGGTCCGAATGTGGTTACGGGTAAGTTTTTACTCAATAACCGCTATGCTTCTGTTTTATTTGATTTGGTTTTCGATAGGAGTTTTGTGGATACTAGATTTAGTTCCATGCTTGATATCGATCTGGTTAAGATAGATACCAGTTACAAGGTAGAGTTAGCCGATAGAAGGATAGTTAGTACGAACACTGTCTTGAAAGGTTGCACTTTGAATTTAGTGAACCACATTATCGAAATTGATCTCATGCCGATTGAGCTTGGTACGTTCGATGTTATAATTGGTATGGATTGGCTTGTCAAGCACGATGTCGTTATCGTTTGTAGTGAGAAGGTTGTTTGTATACCTTATGGAAACAAGATGTTGACAGTCGAAAGTGACAAAAGTATGTCTCGACTAAAGGTCATATCTTGCATTAAGGCCCGTAAGTATATCGAACGAGGTTGTCATTTGTTTTTGGCACATGTGACTGAGAAGAAACTGAAGGAGAAACGATTGGAAGACGTGCCTGTTATTCATGACTTTCCTGAGGTGTTTCCTGATGATTTGCTGGGATTACCACCGTCGAGGCAAGTAGAATTTCAAATTGATCTAGTACCGGGGGCTGCACCCGTTGCACGTGCACCGTATCATTTGGCACCGTCTGAGGTGAGAGAGTTGTCGGTACAACTGCAAGAGTTGTTGGAGAAAGGATTTATTCGTTCGAGTTCATCACCGTGGGGAGCACCGGTGTTGTTTGTGAAAAAGAAAGATGGATCTTTTCGAATGTGTATTGATTACCGCTAGTTGAACAAGTTGACAGTCAAGAATTGTTATCCTCTCCTAAGAATCGACGATTTATTTGATCAACTTCAAGGTTCGAGTGTGTATTCTAAGATTGATCTGCGATCAGGATATCACCAGCTACGCATTAAAGAAGAGGACATTCCAGTTACTGCATTTAGAACTCGGTATGGTCACTTTGAGTTCCAAGTGATGCCGTTGAATTGACAAATGTGCCTGCTGTGTTTATGGACTTGATGAACCGAGTATGCAAGCCATATCTTGATAAGTTCGTCATTGTGTTCATCGACGATATTTTGGTTTATTCCAAGGACGAAGAAGAGCATGGAAAGCATTTAAAGATTATTTTGGAGTTGCTTAAGAAGGAGAGATTGTACACCAAATTTTCTAAGTGTGATTTTTTGCTAGATTCGGTACAATTCCTTGGTCACGTGATTGATCGTAATGGTGTTCATGTTGATCCTGCCAAGATCGAAGCCATTAGGAATTGGGCTGCACCAACGACGCTAACGGAGGTGAGGCAATTTCTTGGATTGGTTGGTTACTATCAAAGGTTTATTGAAGGTTTTTCTTTAATTTCTAATCCTCTGACCAAGTTGACTCAGAAAGATAAGAAATACGAGTGGGGTAGAGAAGAAGAGGAAGCTTTTCAGACACTGAAGCAGAAATTATGTAGTGCACCGATCTTAGCGTTGCCCGAAGGAACGGAAGATTTCGTAGTTTATTGCGATGCGTGACTTAAAGGTTATGGAGCCGTGTTGATGCAACGGGAAAAGTTGATAGCGTATGATTCTCGACAATTGAAGGTCCATGAAGAGAATTACACTACTCATGATTTGGAGTTGGGAGCTGTTGTTTTTGCTCTTAGGTTATGGAGACATTATTTTTATGGAACGAAGTGTGTGACTTTCACCGATCACAAGAGCCTATAATATATTTTAAATCAGAAAGAGCTTAACTTGAGACAACGTCGCTAGATTAAGTTGTTAAGCGGTTATGATTGTGAGATCCGGTATCATCCTGGAAAAGTGAATGTTGTGGCTGACGCCTTAATCCGGAAGGAAAGAAATAGGCCATTACGTGTTCGAGCTTTGATGATGACTGTTCACTACGATCTGCCTAAGAAAATCCTTGAAGCTCAAAAGGAAGCACTAAAGAAGAAGAATGTGAAGGCAAAAAATTTAAGGAGATTGATATCACACCCCGCCAAGGCGGAAACACGGGCGTAACATCATGGATATCATCACAACACAATGGTTTCAACAATATAGAATCCAATACATGTTATATACTAAAAAGAAAAGCACACAAGTGTCATGGGCAATCGAAAAACAAAGGAACGGCAGATATGTATTAAATGAAAAAGGGGTCTCATCAATACAAAGACAATGTCTCACAAACCTAATAAAACTAATAACATTCAAGAATTCATATAAACAATTATGAAACAAAATCAAATGAGAACTTCCAATGCTATCCTAATGGTCTCTCTAGCCACTTTTATTAACTTCAACACCTTCATAACGCTCACATAAAAATGATGCTTAAAACGTCAACACAATGGTTGGTAAGAGTCATAGGTTTTACGACACCAATACAAGATTTAAATCAACTTACTGTCTGATTATAAAAAAAAAAAAAACTGGGACAGACTAATAAGCTGGCTATTTTACATGATTAACTGCATTCAATTAACTTTCACCATTACGGACAGAACGTGTCCCCGATCCAAACCATAAAAAATAGTCAGGAGTGGAACGATATCCCAATCCCAGACTCTTGGTACCGATCCATCACTTGTTCTTACCCACACAAAGTAGCGCAAACCTACTTACCAAATAAAGTAGGAGAAGACATGCAACATCATACAACATGCAGCACATAACATTAATAGCTACTTAAATATGTCATATGAGTAACTTAAAACACATAATAACTGGCAATCAAAAACATTTCAAAAACATATTTTGCATCATTTCATATCACCAAGAAAACATAGTAAAATAGGGGACTATGAAACTAACCTGATGTCAGCTCCTAATGGCAAGATCTTGCACACATATAAACAGAAAAAAAATAAAGTTACACTGGCTTAGGGCTAAATGCTAAGTCAATGTAACAAATCACATTGTGGACTTCTAAAACTTTACACTCATAGTTTATAATCCTGTATATACATACTCCCAATTCATTTTCACATCCTATATGACTTTTCTCATTAACTTCCACTTTTTACAGTTTCTTGGCTGAATCTTTATAGGTCACTTTATTTACCACAAATAAAATATCAATAACTCCTAATTGGATGGTTTATCCTTTACATTCCCTAGCTCCCATGAGTTGTGAGCACTGTGATTTTTTAGAAAAAAAATACTAAGTGGAACTATTTTATAAAAAAATTTCCATCTTACAAAATACTCAGATTTCGGAATCTGAAAGCACACAATCGTATGACGTCCTTAAAATACATAGAAAATGTTTTATCGCTAGCCTTTCGAACTGGAGTTAATAAACACCTAAAATATGACTCATGATTTTTTTCTAACCCAAATTTGAACTTTAAGTGGGGGTTTTACTCCCCGAAATCATACCCAAATCTGACCCGAATTCACTGTTTTGACGACTTTTCTTGCGAAAAATATTTAACTAACTTTCCGACCTCAAAACCTTTCGGTGCCAGACGTTTCGGAAACTAGACTCTCTGAAATTATCAATAGACATAAGATTCATCAAAAATATCGTTACCAATCATGAGATAACATTCGAACAAGATGACTCAAAATTCTGCTCAACCCTAAATTGAATTTTATCGCGTTCTAACTCTAACCGAATACATCAATATGATCCTAATTAAACCCTAACACTTCTAATTAAGTTTAACATCATTAATTTATAAATTTTATGAAACCCTAATTTATCCATCACTTTATTATTACATGAATTAAAAAGAAAATAAAACAATTAAAGTTTATGAACATACCCAAAACCTTCGATTAATTAACACGAACCACCACTTGGATCTTGAATACAAATTATTTTTTTCCTCTGCTCTTGGTTTGATCGGATATTAAAAAGAATAGGGAGGAGAGGTTTTTGTATTTATAGGCTACACCAATATTCCTAATCTCTATCTAACACTAATTTGTTTCCTAATAAAACTCTTTTTTTCCATTTTTTTCCATCGATTGGTCAAACACCCCTAATTATATTTTTTTATTATTATTTACACAAAAACTCTTTAATTTTGTTATTTTTATTAAAATTATATAACCTTCTATTTACTTAGGGGGTTGTTTGGGATTTTGTGTTATTAAAAATAAGATTATGGTTTTGAAAAGTTTTACATCAGATAATCCAAGCTGTAACACAATACGGGACAACAGAGCCACATCCTCATCCTGTAAAGTAAGATTTTAAATATATCGTTTGGGATTGAAGATTTTGCTAATGGTTTGATAACGCAAAATAATCAAAATAATCAGTTTTTTCTTGTGTTTGGTCATTGATCCGTTGTTTGTTGCATAAAAGGGTCCGCCTTATTTTTATAATGACTAAAATAGACCATATTTCCGCCGCTTTACATAAAGCTGAACATATATAAATTATTTAAAGCTCCACTCGTCTATCTTAACCAAAAAAATTTACAATTCTTAAAGATCCATTTTGATTTGTTACCTTATCAACATTATACAAGTATTAAAACAACTAGTTTTCAAAGGAAAAAATATTAAATTACTAATTATTACAGAACAATTATAACACCTTATGCCTCATCACCACAATTCCTTTTTAAAGATTGGTCACCAACCAGCGGTGATGTATCCTACTTTTAAAACACGCATGATTTTGAAATTTAACGCCAATATCGCAAAATCCTTGAAAACAATTATTATAGAAGAGTAGCTTATTTGTTATATACATTCATGCATTCAAGTTAATTTTAAGATTAATCCCCGGCGGCAACCAAGAATATAGCGAGGAGCAACATACCATTTTGTTGTGAAATGATGAAAGGTGATTAAGAGTGATGTTTGAGGAAGAAGAAAAGGCATTTGAGAATTATTTGAAGGGTAACTTGGTAATTTTACAATGAATAATCACTTTTTTAAAGACAGCATTTTGCAGTTGTAGGTCCCAATGTGCTTTTCAAAAATTGCGTTTTGGATGCAATCAAACGCAGAAAATCACGTTTCACATTTAATATCCAAACACTAGCTGTTCAGACTTTTTTGAGTTTTTTGAAATAGTGTTAACTCAATAAATTGGGTTGGAAAATCGCAACCCCAAAACCATCTTAGACATCCTTCTAAAATAAAACTAGTTTTATAACCTAAAAAATTAATTCTTTCCTATCTTGATTTTCTTTAACTTAATAATACCTAAAATCTATAACTAAATTTCTAAACTAAATTTTTATTCTTGGGGAATTACTATCTATCCTAAATACGTATACATATACATATAAATACGTACACACATAAAATTTTACCATTATTTTATTGTCACCAAATATGAACAAAATAAAATACCCACATTAACCATAAATTCAATCAAAATGAGACGATCATGCTCACAGATTGATAACTAACTCACATAGAATCACATAACCACATAATTACTATAACACATAATGAAACTCAAATCAATACTAACGATTGACTAACCTGCTCAAAGCATAGTTGTCACAGTATCCCCTCCTTAGGAAAATCTCGTCTCGAGATTTAACTACTAGGTTCAACATCATTATCATCAACAAACAATTGGGTATACTTAGCTTTCATACGATCCTCACGTTCCTACGTGAACTTAGTGTTAAGATCATTTAAGCTCAGATTGTTTAGATCTAATATCTAGGATAAACAATAACAATTATGCAGCGAAATATAATGAAGACAATTGTTATTGAACAAGGTTTTTCATTCAAACGTTTCCTCTTTCCCCAAACACAATCTTGGGGCTACACCAACTAACTATCTAACTATGGTGTACACACACACACCTTTTACTATTCGACTCTCATCAGTCGACTCTGCTATATGTAAAACCTATGTCTATGATCTCTTTATATAGGGAGAGATCATGACTTATAAAGGAAGTAAATTAATATGATAAGGAAACTATTTAAACTAATTAAATACTTTCCTAATATGATAAGGAAACTATTTAAACTAATTAAATACTTTCCTAATATGATAAGGAAACTATTTAAACTAATTAAATACTTTCCTAATTTTTATCTTGTAAACTTTGACCAAATCTTCATAATTCTCCACCAGCTTGTAGAATTCTAATCTGCTAGATTTAGTCCTTATGTTTCATCTTTTATTTATTTTGTCTCATCAAATTTAGAATCCCAACAATCTTCTCCTATTTGATGATGACAAAACAAACAAAGTCGTGTACAAACTTCATTATAAAGCCAAAGTTTCCCCTGAAGTTGAGATGTAATCATCTTCCTGAATGAAACAAAACTTCCTTGTTAACTGCTTCCCCTTAACTTAAGATCTTCCCCTTAAGTTAAACTCTCCATGCCAAACTCTCCATGCCATGCCACCATAGGATCTATAAGTTGCTCTTCATATAAGCATCTTCCCCTTTTTGTCTTCATCCAATAGGGAACTGTATGAAACTTTGATCTTCACAACCACACATCATATATCAAGACTTTTAATCCAAGCTTTCCACTGACTCAAATTACCCTCCATGAAGTTCAACACAAATAATGAACTCAAGCAGTAGAAAGTGTAAACTAACAGTATTAACAATGACTAGCAGTAGTAATGACCTTCCCCTCAAGTGGTGCATGTAGATGGTTAAACATTTTAATAATAAGCTTCCCCTGAAACCAATATGTTTACCATCTCTTGAATCTCGAACTCTGTAGGCTCTATGTAATGATCACTTGATGAAGAAAATTAAGTATAACGAATTTGATGAAGAAGTAGAATATCTCAAACTTGTGTCTTATATCTTGTATTATCCACATGACTCCAAACTCATACTGAGACCAAAAAGTATAAGTAGACCGCAACCTCTTGACAAAATCCTCATCTTTTATGAGACACATACTAAATGATAGCAAATGTGAGCATTGAGCACCATAAGAAAAATCACACACCTTTGCTAGATTCTTCAAGTCTTCGTCACATCATTGAAAACACAAACAAGTTACCTCCTGCTAAAAGGTATGATAAAACACAAACACAAATAATTCCACTTCATCGTCAAATAAGTGATAAATAACCTTCTTCGTAACCAATTCTACCAATAAATCTAAATATAAGCCTTTGAAACTTTTAAGAATAAACTGAAATAATTCCAGTTATGTCCGAGATCCAAACAAGTGTTGTGTTGTCTGATATCTAATGATACTAGCAGTATAAACTTCCTTCATTGTCCAATATCGAACATAACTACCAGTATTAACTGTTTTCTGCACAGGCGTACAAAACTTTAAAATTTGGCAGTTAGTATTAATTTCTTGGCCAGCAGTTATTCAAGTCTAAACGGAGCAGTTTTAAACATTTAAATCCATTTAGTACTATAATCTTCCCCTTAAACAACAGGTTTGTTAAAAATATGAAGAGCAGAGTACTAAGTTTTAGTTTGAGCCCAAAGCAATACCACATGCTAAACTTTCAGTTTAAACTCTCGCGGTCAAACAAAGCAGCACAAACATAGCAGTATTAATCGTGAATACCTGACAGTATTAATCAAGATGAGTAGCACTAACAACCCAACGTCCAATAGCATCAATGATCTGATCCAACTCTTAACAATAGTAAGTACCCTTTGGCAGCACAAAGTAATACACGAAGCATCACTAATCATTATTCTCCTCCCTCCCATTCTTTTTAGTGATGCTTTAACTGTTGCTATTTTGTTACTATGTTGTCGCTAAGCTTGGCAATATAAAAATAAAGTAGCAGTACTAACAACTTATGAGCAGTACAAACTTTCAAGACAACAAATCATACATTCTTTTTCCTTCATAGCACGACATCAACAAACCTTGTAGATCCTAGATATCATGAGCCACCATGCTCTGATACCACATGTTAAGATCGTTTAAGCTCAGATTGTTTAGATCTAATATCTAGGATAAACAATAACAATGATAACAATTATGCAGCGGAATATAATAAAGACAGTTGTTATTGAACAAGGTTTTTCATTCAAATGTTTCCTCTTTTCCCCAAAACCACAATCTTGGGGCCACCCCCTCACACACCCCCCCCCCACCCCCCCCACCTACCAACTCACCCCCTCCCCCTAACTACCTACCGCAGAGACGGACACACATAAAGAATGATTAAGCACAGTCACGTCAGTTTCATATCTTTTTCGACTATACTCACGCTTGCTAGTGACGATAACCTTATCGACTATTCTATATGTAAAACCTATGTCTATTGATTCATTTATATAGGGATAGATCATGACTTTCAAAGGAAGTAAATTAATAATGATAGGGAACTATTTAAAAACTAATTATATACTTTGACTAATATGATAACGGAAAACTATTTAAAACTAAATTAAATACTTCCTAATCTTTATCTTTCTGTAAAATTTGACCAAATTTTGGTATTCTCAACTAGCTTGTTAGACTTCTAATCACTGACTTGATTTAGTAATTATGTTTCACTCTTTATTTATTTTGTCACATCAAATCTAGTAATCCCAACACTTAGGGCCTTGCTTTGAATTCATCTAACTTTTACGATGGTAAACCCATTTGCTTACAACCCTCGCTTGACCATTACAATGGTACAAATAGGCATAACAACTACTAAGTTTATATATAATTCCCAACTACATGAACAATCGCACGTCTTCGAGGAAACAGTAACTCGTCAAAAACCTTAAGTTGTGTAAACAACGTCAATTCATAACGAAACCCGCAAACTCAATCAAACAAGAACTGTATTGGAATAAGTTATGAAGTGTTACCAAAGCTCAATGTTTTTGAAGAATCGGCTAGTCTTCGAGTTCCAATGCGCAACCTTACTATAAAATCTACTACGCTTCAAACTTTTAACCTTACGATCGATAATCTCAACAGGTTCTTCAGCAAAACGAAGAGTTTTGTCTACCTTAATTCTTTCCAAAGGCACGTGCATATTAGCATCCGTCCAATACTCCTTTAAATTTGAAACACATATCAAATACACCACTATATTATTGAGACAATCTTATTCAATAGGCATAGGGACCGATCCTTTTATTGATCTCAAATGGTCCTACATATCTTGGTGACTAACATTTCTTTTCTTTACAAATGCACCTTACATCTTTCTAAGGACTCTGAGCACTTCCAACATCACTTTATCACCAACTTCATCTCTAAAATGTTTATGCATCTGCAAAACATGGCTCTGTTTGGCTATCTCTAGCCGCTTGAGCTTTCTTTAATCAATATCACCTCTTGAAGTGTCTCCTAGATGATCGAAATTCTCGTTCAGGTTCTTTGTAAGGTGTGAATAGTTCGCTTGTTGAACTCCTCTGAAACAAGGGATAAACAATCAGTAGGATGGGCTCTTTAGGATAGAAAAAAAATTAGCATGGAAATCAAATATGAAAACTAAGGATTCTGTTTCTGTCTAGATGATCGATACGCCGTATCTAATGGAAGTGGATACGCCGTATTAATCAGTTGAATGAATATGTTGTATTGGACAGAAGGTTGGATACGCCGTATCCAATGGTAGAGGATATGCCGTATTCAGTTATCGACCAAAACAGTGTATTGAGAAAAACAATTAAATATTCATAAAAACCTAATGGTGTGTATAGTTTATAATAATACGTATAATAATATAACGATGATGAAATTCCTAAACTACCCTTGAGGACAAAGGTAGTAAGAAAAATCACACGATAATATAATACGTAAGAAACCGGTAAGTGATTACCGGGTCATTTTCCCAAAGACTTATGAAATTGAGACCTCGTTTGTGATTTGGACAATGACTTAAATTGGTTCAAAATTTTTGGATTAATTTTCTAAACCTGTAATTAAAAACAATTTAAGCAAGCAAGTAAAATTAACAATTAAGCAATTAAAGACAAAAACAAGTAACGGGAATTAAAGAAAACGTGACAAATAAGCAAGAATACTAAAATTAAACCCTAAATGATTTTCTAAACTTTTTATAATCCTAAATGACTATTTAAAAAGAAAATGCTAAGGAAATTCTAAAACGAGGGTGATTAAAGCTTAAAACTAAGAAAACGAGAACGGGGACGAAATCCCGTTCTTTAAAAATTGAAATTACAAAATATTAACCCTACGAAAGTAATTTTAAAACCTAAGCCTAGAATATGATAAAAGAAAATTTTATAAAAAAGAAAATTATTTTTTTGATTATTTTTCTATTTTTTATGATTTTTTTAAAGTTTTTAACAAAATTAATTCACGAAAATTATAAAACATTAAGCTAAAAATCCTAGAAAAATTAATGATTTTTAACTGTATAATTGGAAAAACCGCAACACTAATATCATGGGCAAATTATAAAACAAAAATCAAAATCATCCTTAGATAAAAATACAAAACCCCTGGAGGACTCCACGAATGCTTATGGAACAAAACCACTAGATAGCTTTCTATGTATAAGGCAAGTGATGGTAGGAATCATTACAACCAAACCTAAAGAGCTTAAAAAAAAAAACAATCAAAACGTAAAGCGAATAACACCTAACGAAACTGACTAAGAATCTACAAATTTAGCAAACGGTCCCCCATCGAACAACGAAAATCACCAAGCTACAACAAAAACCTCAAATGGTAGCACATCTTAACCCTATAGGCACAGATGTGCCACTCTTAAACAATTGAGAAGGTCTCTATATATGGGGTATTTTGGTGATAAAATGCGGGTGCTAATCTTTCCTTGTACTTCAAGCCAACTTGCCATTATAAGCTCCACGCCTTTGGCAAATCTGAAAAAACTATAACTTTAGACCATAAATATAGCTACAGACTAAGCCATCTGTACGACTCATACATCAATACAAATTATGCCCAACCTGGACCTGGATCATGCGTTTTTCCAACACCAAAACAAAGGATTGGCTACCAAGCGACATAAAGCTGCCTTGCACTTCTCATGTAACATTTTTATCGGTTGCCATTTTTGGCTCAATGTGAAAACGTCACTACGCAAATGAATAGTCAACTACCAACACAATTACTCAGAAGCACAAAGTTCACAAAATACATATACGGAAATTTAACAGCGATCCCTATATCATGAGCGTTAAATGTTTATATTCAATACAACACAAAGCCCCTTTCCCCATGCCGTTTTTATCCCCAGCGACTGTCAGCGGGGAACAAAGCCAAAAAAAAATGCACCTTGGAGTTGGAGGGAGAGGAGTTACGTAAAAAGAAAAGAAAAGTCACTCAGAGAGCGCGAGGTGGTTAGGAGGTGTGTGTGATGTGTGGCTAATAAAAAATGGTTGGTGGATAGGGGTTTGAGGTTTGTTGTTTTAGGAAAGAGAGACCAGGAGCCAATGCTCACATGAACTCACCGCCTAAACCGACAAAAATACTCCACGTGGCACGTTTTTCTCGTTTGAATTATTTAGTAAATGTTATTGAAAACTTTCCCCAACCTTACGCGACATGTCGCTGGGAGCAAATTTTAATGAGAATTTGATAAACACTTCTAATCACGAAACTCTAAGAGCTGAAATCATCCCGCCTATCATTTCCCCAGCGACATGTCGCTTTGGCTTGATACTTTCGTACTCAATTACTTAGGGAGCTAGTTACTCATTAGATCTAATTGTTGTAACAGTTATTTGAGATGTACAACTTTCCCACTAGTCGACATCGTCGTTCTTGTTCTTACCCATCTCACATTCTCCTCTGTTTCTTTCTCTTTTTCCCCTCTTTTTTTTCTGATCGTCCTCTATTTTTTTCTTTTTGTCTTTTGGTCTTCTGTTCCCCCTCTATTATCTCAATCTCCCTATTTTTATATATTTTTTTTTTTTTTTTTTAATTTTATTTTAAATTTTTTTTTTTTTTTTTTTTTTTTTTTTATAATTTTTTTTTGTTTTTTTTTTTTTTTTTTTTTTTTTTTTTTTTTTTTTTTTTTTTTATTTTTTTTTTTTTTTTTTTTTATCTTTTTTTATTTTTTTTATTTTTATTTTTTTTTTTTTTTTTTTTTTTTTTTTTTTTTTTTTTTTTATTTTTTTTTTTTAGGAATGCTTATGGAACAATAACACTGTCCCTCGTGAACGAAAATCACCAAGTTCAACTAAAACCTCAAATGGTAGCACATTTAACCCGTAGGCACGATGATGCGCCACTTGAACTATGAGATAGGCTCTATAGATGGTATTCGGTGATAAAATGTGGGTGCTAATCTTTCCTTGTACTTCAAGCCAACTTGCCATTATAAGCTCCACACCTTTGGCAAATCTGAAAAAACTATAACTGTTTAGTCCATAAATATAGCTAACTAGATCTGTACGACTCATACGTATATTAATTACCAACCTGGATTGGATGATGCGTTTCCAACACCAAAACAAAGGATTGGCTGACCAAGCGATATAAAGCTGCCTTGCACTTAGCATGTAACATTTTTTACCGGTTGCCTTGTCAAGTGAAAACGTCTACAACGAAAATGAAAGACTCCAACAAATTACTCAGAAGCAAAGTCATACATATACGAAATTTATAGATCTTTTCCATAGCTAAATGTTATATTCACTACAACAAAAGCCCCTTTCCCCAGCGCGTTTTTCCCCAGCGACTGTCGCTGGGGAAAAGTCACTAAACGACAAAAATACTCCGACGTGGCACTTTTTCTCGTTGAATTTTTAGTCAAATGTTATTGAAACTTTTCCCCAGCGACATGTCGCTGGGGAAAATTTTAATGAAATTTGATAAAAAAATTCAGCGAAAATCTAAGCGGGAAATCATCCCGCCAGTATTTCCCCAGCGACATGTCGCTGGGGATACTTTTGTACATTGCTTAGTGCGTAGTTACTCGATAATTGTTGTAACGTTTGAGATGTACAACTTTCCCCCAGCGACATGTCGCTGGAGAAATGTAACAGGCTTATTTATTGGGCTGGCCCGTTTATAAGTTAACATGTTTTCGGGTTTGGGCTTATTTTCCCCCAGCGACATGTCGCTGGGGATGTTCTTTTGACTTTTAAGCAAACAACGTTTTTTTGGCTATTTTCGGTTCAATATTCCACATACTAACTAAATTTACTTCAAAGTTAACTGAATTTTACTCCTAGCTACCACTATATGTAATCATAATACACGGAATGACCAAATCGATTAACGTTTATTATTAAAACATCAAATTACATTAGAAATCGATAAACACTCAAACATTAAAGCATAACTCATACATTCCAAATGCTAGATTGATTTATCTTAATGAAAAACTACTCCATATTAAGGTTTCCCATCCCATTATAGATCTCGTGAAGTATTGCAGCTGACTCAAGTGTGTGGTTCTCGGGATGCCTTTCCATCTCTAATTGTCCCTCTAGTATCCTTATCCTTGCCTCTAGTGTCTTTATCTTTTCAGCCAAGAACTTACAATTTGAGCACTCTGCCTTTCCGAGATTCTGTGCAGATCTGGAAGATCTCGGAGAGAAACTTGGATGTGTTGAAGTTCTCGGAGAATAACTTGGAGGTGTTGACGATCGAGGAAAAGAACTTGGAGGTGTTGACGATCCAGAAGGAGAATCCATCCACTTAAAGTAGCCGCATCCTCTAACTAACGTTCCTGGCTGTTACGTAGTAAGAAAATTATAGGTTCAATGTATGAGTTAGGGTTCAACATTATAGGTTCAATGTATGAGTTAGGGTTCAACATCATCGTGAGATAATA
>BQNB010098348.1:8117-24660 GCA_026074375.1 Tanacetum coccineum
TGCACTTGATAGAAGAAGGAAGAAGATAGAAGATGAGATTTGATCACTTGAAACAAGATTAAACTATGTTAGTAATCAAGAGATTTAGTGAGAGAAATAAGATTTTTAGAGAGAGAAAGATAGCTGAGAAATTCATGCAAAGAGGTCTATTTTTTGCTGAGAATAGTGCAGTATTTATAGCCAGGAAATCCCAAAGGCATCTGGTGGCGGTCCCGGTGGTCCCAGATATATCTGGGGGCCGCCTAGCCACTAAGGGAGCTGCAACTAGACTGACGCTCCTTTTTTTGTCTTTTTGTGGGGAAGGTTGATCACGGTATGCTGTTTTATGTTTAGGGGGGGAACTGAATTCAAATTTTATGTTTTTAAATAAAACATTATTTTTATTTATAAAACTATTTTGTGTATTTTTGTAAAAAATAGTTTTGTAGAAATGTGATGATTAAGAAGAAAAAATTATTTTCTTGATCACTAATCATGTTTAATGATTTGTTTATCCATACCTTAAGTGATTTATATCAAAATGAAAGTTTACAATTAATAACATGTAAACGTTTATTTTTATCGTGAATATTTTTATATTTTGTCATCTTTAAAACGTAAAGGAGTCGAAAAATATAAATAAAGTTTTTAGGCATTATTTGTATTAACAATCTTCCCTTTTTTGATGATGACAAAATATAAACTCATTTTGCATAAAAATAAAATTTTCAAGTTATTAATGAGTTTTAATCCATTTCTCCCTCTTTTTGTCGAATCCAAAAAGGTTAATCGTCGAGATATAGAGAGAAAGAATTTGACGATTCCAAGACTCCCCCTTGATGTATACTCCCCCTCGTTTGGGGCACCAAGGGATCGAGCTTATGAGATTTTGATACAAACCCAAGTTAGAAATACAAGTGCAAGAAAACACTTCTTACAAGTAGAAAGACAAATACTTAATAAGATAAATTCATTCATAAATAGCAAATTCATACAATAAGGCATAAATTGCTAATAATACTAAGAAATGACAAGACAAATTCATACTTAAACGGTATGAATACTACAAGATAAATTAACTAAGCATGTCATATAAAGACTTTTAAACCTAAAGCTAGACTAGTTGATTCTTGATGTCTAGAAGATGGCATAACCAAAAGATGGGTTATCGATTATTTAGATAAATTAAACATATGAGAATGTTTAATTATTGTAGGGTGAGAAAGGAGAGGTAGGCAAAGCACGGTTAGGTTGTGTGCGAGCTTGAAGAATGGGGCGAGTGAGAAGAAATTGAATGAAATTAAGCTCATTCCTTTTTGATTGAAATTGATTTCGGGTGTACATGCAACAATGACAAAACCCCGAATGAAATTTAACTTGGTCAAGAGTAGCGGGATGGATTAAAGGTGGTGATGAAGAGCGTGGAGAGGGTGGAACTTGAGAGTAAGCATTAGTTGCATGATGGAGATTTATTACAAGGAGTTGAGAAATTTGGTAAAGTTGGTTCACCATTTGTTCCCTATTTGGATTGTTAGTAGGTGGTGAAGGTGAAGGTGAGGCATTTTGAGAGGGAGGAGGAGATTTTGGTGTAGGTGTAGTGCGCCTCCAAACTTGTCTTACCAAAATTCTAGGTTTCCTTAAGAAGTTTAGAGGAGGGTTTGAGCAAGACATTGATGAACAAGATAAAGAGAAGAAGAGAGGTAGAGAGGATGATGAAGAATGGAGGATATGTTATGGTTTAAACATTGGAAGAGATGGGGAAGGATGGAAAAGCATGGCATTAAGTGAAAAGGTACAAGAGATGGTTTGTCTAAACAAGGAAATGCCAGGTTGAAACTATAGGTAGGAGGGTCAAAGTTGCAGAAAAAGAGAGAAGACTAGAAATTTTGTTCCCTCCTGTTGGTGGTCCCATAAAGGTAGGGCGGTCCCAGATATATTAGGGGGCCGCCACCTCTTTTTGGGGGCCGTTTTTTAGGATTTAACAAAGTTTTCCCAATTTTCTCAACGTTGTCCTTTTAGCGCAGAAAAAGGCTGGTTTGTGACAAAAGAAGGCAGCAACTCCTAATACTCAAGAATCAACTAATTCTAACTTGTGCAACTAGATGTAATAGAACTAGTTTAAGGTAAAGTAGAATTTAATGAGCAATTAGGCATACGTACAACATTTAAAAATGCATGCCAATTTCATATAGTCTAATTAGTAATGGATGATAAAACTGAAAGATCACCCATGTCAAATTGCATTGTCTACCTACGAGCATAAATACTAGTAATAATAAATCCATGAAGCCAAGTATCAAAATATAAAGTACTTAGTGACATAAAAGACAGCAGTAATAATAATTATCTAATAATCCTTCAAGTTTCTTCACTTCTTGCTACCCTTCATCGCATTTTTAGAGCTCTTCCGATTGACCTTAACCCTTTTTGGTGCTTATATCGATATTGGCTTTGATGGTTTAGAATTTTAGTTAGTTAAGTGTGCATTGTTTGATTTTCATGAGGTGGGTTTTCAAAGACTCTAAGAATAACATTTGACAAAGAATTTATGAGTTCAGATGGTGAGGGAGTGTTAGAATGAAAAGATTCTTCATTATTTTCATCATCATTTTCATCTATATGATTAGATGATAAAGGATGATCAAGGACGTTAGAAGATGAGCCAGGATTGGAAGAGCGACATCTTTTCATTCCATGATCCGATCGCGTCTTTCGCTCATAATGAGGAGCGAGAGGATGTATGACACGATCACATAAGATGTAGCGATCATTTGACAACTCGGGAAAATTAAACACGATATGAGTGAAAAATCTAGTCAATAGCATTCCTTAAGGTAGATTTGCATTAGGTGTATTTCAAATGCTTTCCATTCATTTTAGAATGATAAATGCTAGATTGTACTTTGTGGAGGTTTTAATGCAATAAAGTATATGACATAGACATGTCGGAACATGATCACGATGACCTCCTAGACAGAATACGTTTTCACGAATGATCTCGACCTAAGAACTCATATGATGTTGAATTTCACGATTTAAAATTTTGTTGTCATCAACATTAATGGTTTTCTTGTTACGAACACGAGTTATTTGACCTTGTCGAGGAGTTTGAATGAGAGTGACTTGGGGAAGGAGAAGTGGTTTGATAACGACCTTTTGTGGGAGTGTTAATCTTTAAGTAGCCAAGTGGCCACTTGTCAGAGTATGAGCAGTGACCTTTAGAAGGAATCCCCAATATATGACCGAACTCTTCGAGAGTAAAGGAAAATGATTTATTTTGAATGGCGAAATGAACAAAGAAGTGACCTTCAGAGCTATAGTTAAACTCAAGTTGACTATAGAACTCAAGAACAAAACGGGGAACGATTTTCTCATTTATTTTCAAAAGACACTCGAACCCGATAGACTCAAACTTAGCATTGATGTAGTTCATATTTTCAAAGTTTTGACTTACAACCCGACCCTCATGAAAGTATCGTTTTTCAAGAAGTTTAAGTGTATTTTGAAGTGGTTGATCAAATTCACTAGTTAAGATTGGAATGTAGTTACGAGTGTTTTGGTGATCTAATCTGGTGATGCGAGGCATTGTCACCTAAAATAAGAATAATTCCATGTCTTATTAATATGAACTCATAATGTTAACAAGAATTTGTACCTAGTGTGTGCCTAATTACAACAAATGTGGAGCAACGGTTAATTTGACTCTAAAACAAAACCTAAGAGTTAACCCAAACGCTCCTTAATTCAATTTTGCTCATCCAAACATGTCGAAAAATACAGATGAATTATGTATTTCAAATTTTGTTCATGAGATCGTTATGCATGAATGCAAAAACATTTTTAGAGGGTATTAACAATGCATTAAAATATTTTTATGGTGTTCCTAACGTGAGTAATTTCAAAATAAAATTGAGGTTTTTGTTCATATCAAATTTTTTGACAAACACACTTAATTATGCAAATTCAATGTCTACGGGAGCATATTAGTTATACATTGTGTTATTTTAGTTCAAATTGCACATAATTGAAAAAAAATGAAAAATCCCTAATTTTGATTTTGTGTTCAATATGAACCCTAGACACAAATTAGAAATAAATTAAATGCAATGACTTACAATTGATGATCTTTATGATGTTAGGATTGATTGTTAGAGTTGATTTGATCTTCAATTTGTGTTTTAGTGGTTAATTTTAAGGTTTGGATGGTTTTTGGGTTGTTTCGTCGCATCAGTTGGAGAGGAAGGGGGTGTTTGTTTTTGTTTTTAACAAAAAGAGAATGACAGACTTATTATACGTCTGGTGGCGGTCCCATATCAATCAGGGGGCGCCTGATTAAATCAAGGGGACGCCCTAGATATGAGGGCCGCCATTAACATATGGTTTTTGACTCAAATTTTGACAAAATTTTATAAAAGGAGTGACGTTTTAATTTTCATTTCGCGATTTAAAAATGCTTAAAGTACTTCGGATGAAGTAATTAAGTTATCACGACACAGAGTGGAACATGAACTAGAATCGAGACAAAAGAAAAGAAGAACGATTTATGGAATGTATTCCATCATTCCAAAACCAAGAAGCAGATAGTTAAACGATTCACGTTTAAGGGTTTTAGTGAGAATGTCGGCGATATTGTCGATGGACGACACTTTTTTGATAGATATATGTCCTTTCTGGACATTATCACGAAAAAAGTGTTGACGGATTTCGATGTGTTTAGTTCGCGAGTGTTGCACCAGGTTTTTACAAAGGTCAATCACGCCTTTATTATAGCAGATAATCGGGACGTCGTCGAGTTAAATGTCGTAGTCGATAAGAGATTGTTTCATCCATAGTGCTTGTTGACATGCCTTTTCGGCGCTTACGTATTCAGCTTCAGTAGTGGATATAGCAAGAGCGGTTTGTTTCTTCATGAACCAAGATGTTAAACAACATCCCACGAACGTACAAATACCACTAGTGCTCTTTCTATCCACATAATCTCCTGTATGATCAGAGTCGGCATATACTACGGTTTCTATGCCGGTCCTTTTAGGATACCATAATCCTAAGTGCGTAGTGCCTTTAATGTATTGGAAGATACGCTTAACCGCTTCAAGATGAGAGGTTTTGGGATCCTCTTGGAAGCGTGCACAAAGGCAGACACTAAACATGATATCGGGCCTACTTGCCGTTAGGTAGAGTAAACTACCTATCATGCCTCGATACTTGGTACTATCTACCGACTCACACTCTTCGTCTTTTGTGAGTTTAGTATCCGAGGACATGGGGGTTTTCATTGGTTTAGAATCTTCTAAGCCAAATTTCTTAAGCATTTCTTTAATATATTTAGATTGATTAAAGAAGATACCATCTTCCATTTGTTTTATTTGTAATCCAAGGAAGAAGTTAAGTTCACCCATCATGCTCATCTCGAACTCGTCATGCATGATTTTGGCAAATTCATCACACATGTCTTGACAAGTCGAACCGAATATAATATCGTCGACATATACTTGAACGAGGATGAGATTTGAACTTTTCTTCTTAGTAAAAAGTGTGTTATCTACCATTCCCATTTTTACTCATGTTTAATAAGAAAATATTTTAATCTATCATACCAAGCTTTGGGTGCTTGTTTAAGACCATATAAAGCTTTCTTTAGTTTATAAACATGATTCAGTTTTTCAATGTCAATGAATCCTAGAGGTTATGCCACGTATACCTCCTCATTGATAAAACCATTCAGGAATGCACTTTTTACATCCATTTGGAATAGCTTATAATCTAAAGCACAAGCATAAGCTAATACTATTCTAATAGACTCTAATCTAGCAACTGGGACATAAGTTTCATCATAATCGATTCCCTCTTGTTGATTATAGCCTTGGGCGACTAACCTAGCCTTATTTCAAGAAATGACATCGTTCTCGTCTAACTTATTTCTAAACACCCACTTAGTTCCTATAATTGTCATATTCTTAGGTTGTGGTACTAACTTTCAAACATCGTTTGTAACGAATTGATTAAATTCTTCTTGCATAGCGTTCATCCAACATTCATCCGTTAAGGCTTTATTTACATTCTTAGTAACTATAGTTGATATAAAACAAAAGAAGTTACTTTGGTTTTGGGCTTGTGACCTAAGAGTTCGTTGGTTAAGGTTTCCTATGACATTTTCTAATGGATGGTTCTTAGATTCCTTAATATTGACTACTTCGTCAATTTCTAAAGTTTCATCCTCAATGTCATTTTCTAAGTTTTTTCTTTCGGTAACCTTAATTGCTTCTTCTTCATCTAAGACATATCATCCACCAAGGGTGATGTCTTAGAGGGTGAAGGAGTTTCATCTAAGGTCACGTTAAGTGATTCTTTGATTTTCATGGTGTTTTTATTAAGGATGATGTCGGCTTTACTATTTTGGGAGTAACCTAAAAAGACACCTTCATTTGACTTTGGGTCAAACTTAGTGAGGTAGTGTTTGGTGTTTAAAATGAAGCACTTGCTTCTAAACACTCTAAAATAATCAAGAGTATGTTTTCTACCTCTCAAGAGTTCATAAGGTATTTTTCCTAAGATGGCTTTAATTAGGATTCGGTTGAGGATGTATGTTGAAGTATCTACGGTGTTACACCAAAACTTTTGTGGTAACGATTGTTCATTCAACATAGTTATACTCATTTCTTGTAGTCTCCTATTTTTCCTTTCTACTACGCCATTTGATTGTGGAGTGCGTGGAGCCGAGAAGTTATGTGTAATACCGTTGGAATTACAAAACTCTCCCAATTGCAATTCATTATCAAATTCTCTACCGTGGTCCGTCCTAATTGACACTATTGAACATCTTAATTGATTTTGTATTTTCTTACTAAAGATTTCAAATTGCTCAAAAGCTTCAATTTTATTCTTAAGAAATCTTGTCCAAGTATACCTAGAGTAGTCATCTACCATGACTAAGGTGTAGAGGTTTCCTTTGTAACTCCGTACGGCGGATGGACCGAAGAGATCCATATGGAGAAGTTCTAGGCATCTAGTCATTGAGACTATATTCTTAGCTTTGTGACTAGCGTGAGCTTGTTTTCCAATTTTGCAAGCATCACAAAAATGTTGATCAAACTTAAGCTTAGGTAAGTTTCTAACTAATTCCTTATATGCTAACGATTGAATGAGACGCAAATTGGCATGCCCTAATCTCCTATGCCACAACATGGAGTTTTCATCAATCGTTGCAAGACAAATTTTATCTTTGAGCTTATTTTCTAATTTTATCACGTATAAGCCTTTCTTCCTAATACCTATACCTATAACCTTATTGTCCTTAGTGATTTCACTATCATATTCAGAGAAAGTTACCCTACATTTATTATCACATATTTTTCCTACACTTAGAAAGTTAAATCTTAAGTTATCTACATGTTCTACATTATCTATTTTGAGAGAGTCATTGGAAATTGTACCTTTGCCAATGATGTTACCGCGATGATTACTACCAAAAATGACGTTACCTCCATTGTATGCCTTGTAGGTTGAGAAGAGCTTTCGGTTACCCGTCATGTGTTTAGAGCATTCACTATCTTTTAGCCATTGATCGGGTTGCAAGTCGACTCCAAGGCATATCTATTTATATAAGACAACAACTCAAACATTTGTTCTCCAATATCTCATGGGTCCAAAGTTGTTAGTGCTAAACATCCCCATGGTACGTAACTTTGATTGGGATGTGAAAATGGAGGACACATTCCCCATGGTACATAACTTTGCGATTGGAAGTTATTCCAAGTTACGGGAAAACCATAAGGTTGATTTTGTCGACAAACATTCCTTTTTGGTTGCGGTGTCTTAGAACGAGGATAATGATTATTGACTCTTCTAGGTGGTGGAGTTTTTGACCTAAATTTTGGTTTATAAAATTTAACTCTGGGTTTTAACAATGGTTTATAAAATTGTTTAACCTCATTATCACTAGCAACGGGAATTTTAACATTGTTTACCATAATATGTTTTGGTCTAGGACCTAAAATGGATTTTTGAAAAGAAACGGATTTTTTGGATTCTGGTAAATAGATAGGTGATCCCTTAATTGCTTTGAGGGCCGTCTGTGCTTTATGGGGGCTGCCCTCAGTATTTGGGGGACCGCTACCAGAAGGTGTTTCTTTCTGAAATTTCACAAATTTGATTTCCTTAGACTTACTAGTTGATGCTTCAAATGAGTTAAACCCTAAACCCAATTTATCTCCAAAGGGTTTTTGATTTCTTAACATTTCATTTAAGCAATGTGTACTCTTTTCAAATTTAGTTAGCTTAAGGGATTCCTCTTTAAGTTTTTCGTTGTCAATTTTAAGTGATTGACAATTTATACATTCGAGATCAACTCCCTTGTTTTTCTCGAGTGCAGACAATTTTAATTTTAATTCACAAAGCTCATTTTTTAAACTATTTCTAATAGCTTTTAGTTGTTTATTCTTTGTGATTATTTTTAAACTCATTTTGCAAAGTTTATCGTATTCCTTATCTAAAGTCGAATCGTCTATTGCTGAATTTTCATCGCTAAAGTAAGAGGAATCGGAACATACCTCATTTGATGCTTGAGCCATGAGACACGTTTCGTCTTTATCCTTTTCATTGTCTTCTTCATCTCTATCACTCCAAGAACCTCCGATGAATGCTCTTTGGTTCTTGTCCTTAGGGGGTTTTAGACATTCTCCAATAAGATGATTTGGGTTATCTAAAACACTTCCTTTCACGTTTGCCGTTCTTGTCGTCTCGACTTCTTTGAAAGGTCTTTTTGTCGTTCCTAGGTTGTCTCACAAACCTACATCTTCTCTTGAATAACTTCTTGAAGTCTCCAACTACCATGGCGTACTCTTCGTCTTCACTTCCGGAAGTCGAACACTCCTCATCACTAGATTCCTTCTTAGCCTTTAAAGCAAGAGATTTTCTTTCTCCTTTAGCTTTGACTATTTTGGAATCTTTCTTGATGATCATTGATGTGTTTCTAAAGCTTTAAATTTACAAGACTAGTTTTATCGATTATTAATTAGAAACACACGGGTAAAGTATACCCACGTATGTAGTATAATATTTTAGGTAAGACCAGGTCGTTCACATAGATTTGATTAGTGTTCAGTAATAAGAAATTTTAAAACAATTATTAATAACTTTTAAGATAGATTCAATAATAAAGAAATATGACTACTCGGATAGTTTCATATAATTCATAAGCAATGGTAGTAATCTCGATCTTCAATTTTGGGACTTTAACTTATAAAAAGGATTTCTCGTCAGAAAATGTTTTCACAAATTAACTGGATTCAACTTAAGACTTATCTTGGTTTAACTTAATCAAATGTGTCACTCAAATAATCAAGTTACTATTATATTAAATCTATTTTTTTTATCAAATTACATAAGTGAATTTCTTTGATCGAATGATAAAGATCATAGACAAATATTTAAAATCATATAGTTCACAACGGGTCTCTCAACCTATACCATTATGAGTATACAATCAAAGTTGATGAACAAGTTTAACAAGATTAGATATGATAGGATTGTAAAATAAGCTTAAGATTCATAAGATCAAGATGATACCAAATGCTTAATTATTATATTAACATCACCGAGTAGTCATAAGAGGTTAGCCTCTCATGGCTATGGTGTTCATAATAACAAGGTTGAATAGAGAAACAAGAAACATACGAAATCCGGATTGAGAAATGGATTGAACACCACTTTTACAACTACGAATTCGCATAAAAACCTTATTTAACTAAGTACTACGATGATGATCTTCGTTCTTCACCGAAATTCATGCTAAACTCCAGGGATTGATGAAGATAGTTGTTAGAGAGGTGTGTGAGAATTGTGTTAGAATGTATTGTGAGAAATATGAGATAATTTCTTCTCTATTTATAGATTGGGCGAGGGCAAAAGTGCGGCGCACTTCCTTGAGAAGTGTGGCGTACTTTGGTTCTTTAAAGCGTAGAACTTTAATGATGAGATGAAGTGCGGCGCATATGATGTCGAAGTGCGTCATACTTAGGGTATTAACTGTCCTTCATTTACTCAGCCTAAAGTACGGCGTACTTGGGTAAAGTGCGGCGTACTTGGCTTCATTTTTGATTTAATATTTATTTTCTTCCAACTTTTATTTCGTAAGGTGTAAAATGCTTGTGTCTTTAGTCTTTTTGAGCTTGAGATGTCTTCAAGTGAACCTGCACATATTTCATGCTTTTAAGTATCGAAAGTTCCCGAGAAATGATAAAAATAGATAAAATCACGCCATCGAAAACATGTATAATAAAGGCGTTATCAAATCCTTCCACACTTAGCTATTGCTTGTCCTCAAGCAATTAAAGTGAGAAAATAAGATCATTTATCGTTACGTGAAGAAAATTTTAAATTTAACAAGTGTTTACAGTTTTTATAACTTTTCAAGCATAGACATATAAAAGAGCACCTCACATAGGAAATGTGTTTGATTTATATTCACTCTAGCCACTCAGATAGGGATAATATTATGAAGTCACTGAATTACACATACATAATCTAGATAGCTACCATAGGCTTGTACGAGACACATAAACATGCCCGTTGCGGCGTGAGCACCTAGACAGAAATCTCAAAGAGGCAAAACATGATGCTGATGAGGGTGAACAACATGTATCGATTCCATTTACCAAACTTAAGCCTTATACTTTGAACTTTTATATTTTTATTTATTTATCTATTTATTTATTTTTGATACCAAGGCAGGCACAGGACTTCATTTGTTGAGCATTTTTCTTCCACTTTGGATACTTCGGTAGATTAGCACTAAAAGAGAGTGCTTGTAGATACAGGAGTTACGCGGGATTTATTTCACCTCTTATCATACGATTTTGTCTATAAATTAACCTTACTGCAGTTAGTAAATGATAATCAAGCACAAGTTTTGAAGCTACTAAATTATCGACACACTCACATAATTTTCAACCAATACCAATGCTCCAGAAAAGGCGACAAATTACAAATACACAGTCGTAACGATGGATGAGACACTTGCAATTGCATTCAAACCTTAACTCGAACAAGCTAAAGGTAAAAATTATCTTAGGTATCAAAAGTGGATACCTGAATTCTTTTAAGGTTTGATTCTCACAATTTAGTAGATTGGTTTTATGCTAGTTATAGTGTCAATCCGGTTGGATTTGTCTTACTAAGAGTATACATTTTTAATTTTTAGAAAGAAAAGCATATATTTTTAATTTTATGAAATATCAGTTGAAAATTTTGGCTTGATTACAGGGCAAACATGGAGGGATAAGATTAATTTTAATTTTTCCTATTTGGCTCCCCTCCACACTTAAGTTGAACATTGCCCTCAATGTGAGAACTGATAAATATAAAATAGGGATAATTAAGAGAAAACGGTACTTCTCGGGGCATAGAGATATATATCTTGAGAGAGCTTTGTCTTTTGAGTGAACGTCATAATTTTCTAGGTCTAAGCTATATAACCTGCATTAGAGTAAACATATAAAAGCACACAAAAAGAAAATATTTTTGGGGTGTTTTTTTTAGAAAATAAAACAGACGAATAGGGACTACTCCACACTTAAATTAAAGCACAGGTTGCTTCCCGAGAAGCGCTCAATTTTGAAATAAGTCATTAGCTAGACTCGTACTTCTGGGGTTCATTCTTTGGGAAAGAAGGGAGTAAGTTCTTCCCTTGGGTCATTATCTTCTTCATGGTATAGCTTGAATCTATGGCCGTTAACAATGAATGTCTTGCCATCTTTTCCATATAGTTCAACGTATCTGGATGGATATTGGTGTTTTACTACATATGGTCCAAGCCATCGAGATTTGAGTTTCGGTTGTTTGAATTTGTATTTAGAATGAAATAGCAGCACTTTGTTTCCATGTTTAAACTCTGATGACATCAAATAACGTCACTTTTATAGCATCATTTATCCCGTCTTTATTGCTCGTTTTACATTATTTATGCATGAATTGGTACTTAATTGTTTATATTAGTTATTTGCAGTAAATATTGAGCAATTGGTGAAGATTAGCAAAAAGGCACGCATTCTGAAGCTTAAATGAAGAAATCTAAAGATTACTGTTCTGAAGACCAAAACGCCGTATTTAATGGAAATACGCCGTATTGAATGCCCTAACTTCACCAGAAACCTCAATACACCGTATTGAATGGCAATACGCCGTATTGAAGGCAGCTGAAGAAAATTCTCGAATATTTTATTCGTGGAGCCCACGACAAGTCACCCGATACGCCGTATTGAGTTTTTCATACGCCGTATCGACCTTTTTCCAGACCTTATAAATACAAAACCCTAATAAAAATTGAAGGTATGCTTTTTACCACCAAGTTCGATTTTCAAAAAATCTATAAAGCCATGAAGGTCCTATAAAGTGGTCTAATCGATGGGAAAACTCTTGTAATCTCTACACTCTACTATACGCGTTCGGTTAGCATTATGTTTGATCGTTTATCTATGATTTTGTGTATTGTTACAATGACTATCGGCTAATAACTTTAGGTATTAGCCATGTTTATGATAATATAATGTTTTGATTTGTCTTTATATCGATTGTTCTTTATTCGTTGCAGAGAGAGTTGATTTTGTAGTGAGTTTAATTTTAAAGTTTTTTGATTTTTAAAGGTTTTTTAAATTTCGGACACACACACACACACACACACACAGAGATATCTCTCTATAATATATCTATATCTATCTATATCTTCACAAACGGTGGTTTGATGATGTTTTTCCTAGAACATCCTACAAGCTAAAAAAACATAAGAGTATGAATAGCTCTAGCGATTGAGATAACACACACACACACAAAACGGGAAAATGTAAAGTGGTGGGATGTAGAAGTGAGTAAGGGGGAATTTAAGGTGTTTGTATTTTAAAGTTGTTTTTGGTTGGTGGGAGGGGTCACACATGTTAGCACCTTCGACACACACAATTCTCATTTATCTAAGATCAAAAATAATCTCTAATCTCATCAGCAAATATAAGTTACACAAAGTGTTTGGAGTTTAGTGGGTTTTAGAGGGGTTGAGAGGTATAGATAGTGTATAAGAAGTTATGGTGTGGGTTGAGTGTTGATTGGTGGGGGTGTTGGTGTATTGTATATTGAGAACAATCCACTCCTAAGATAAAATCCTTATATATCTATATATATATAAATCAAAAATTTATAATGTGTGAGGTTGTGTTTGGGGGGTTTGGGAGGTTTTTGTTGGGGGAGTGTGGAAGGATTGTTGTGGGGGTTGATAGGATGTAAAGTGGTGGGAGTTTGTGGTGGTGGAAAGTGAGGTGATTATGGGATTGGGAGATAGTTTGTTGAGAGGATTAGGGTGGGTTGGGTTTGGGAGTTGGATAGTTTGTTTATTTTTTAGATGGTATTGATGTATGATTTGTTTTTGATAATTGTGTTTGAAATGTGAAGTTATTTGGGTAATGGTTAGGTTGAAAGATGAAGTTGTTTTTTGGTAATATTATGAAATGTCATTGGTTTAATTTTTGTTTGGGGAGGGGAATTATTAATTTATGAATGTTATTAAGAAGGTAAGTTGGTAAAGCCCTTCCATAGCTGAATTCAATAGATCCTACATATATAGTTTTCCTAGATAGATTAAATCAAAGTGTGATCTTTATGTGCGGGTTTCGGTTTATTGTGATAGATTAACTAGCGACAAACCTCGAGTAACTAGGGAAATAACCACTTAACTTGGAATGAATATACCAACAACGAATTAATACACTCATTGCACAATAGACAATCAAAGCATGTTTAAATTAGATTAACTTGGCTAAATACTTTTTCCTAACATTTTGACCACTTCCACCCCGGATTCCTTATCTTTTGTTAATCACTTGTGTGCATTAGTTGTCATCACCTTAGGATAATCAGAACTAAACTCGTGCCAGTCTCTCAGGCTAAAACCCCCCTTTGTGTTAGTTTAGGTTTAATTAGATTTAATTAGAATAATTAGGTTAGATTAGTACTAAACCTAGGTAAATAAAATACCAGTAGAATTAAGAGTTAACTTCCACTCTCAGTGATCGACACCCTACTTATCACGAAGCTACATCTGATCGGGTACACTGCCCGTTAGAGTGTTGTTTTTAGGTATAGTCGGCATAAAATAAATAGTAAAACTTGATTATAAATAACAACCTACACGACGACACATCAAGTTTTTGGCGGCATTGCCGGGGAGTGCGATTGTTTAATTTCTTGTTTTTATTTGTATTTTTAGTATAAATTTAGTTTTTTTAACTGTCTGTTGTTATTTATTGAATACGGAGTATCCATTTTCGTTGAATATAGCGTATTCAACATCAAACATCAATATGGCGTATCCAGTTTACTGAATACGAAGTATCGACTGTCTGATAAAGCAACAATTTTAGTTAGCTTCCTAGTTTAGTTTTCTAGAATAGTTTTACTTCGAATTATGTCTTTTTTGCAGGTATCACTTTTGGGTTCCCTCCTTACCCATTCAATTACCCTACAAGGATGTTAACTATGGAAGAAATGTTGGATAAATTCATTGATGAAGGGAAACATGAACATGAGGTAATGGAGATATTCATTAAAGAATTTAGAACCACCAACGAGCTTTTGTTAAAAGAACAAAGCAACTTATTGAGTGAGCTAAAAATCGAGGTAAACGAATTGTCAAAGGTTATGCGTAATGTTTTGATTCCAACATACGAAGTCAATGGAGTGACAACTAGGGGAGGAAAGATGACGTTTGAAGCCGCCCCTAGTAAAAAATTTAATGAAAATTGAATCAACAAGAACGAACCTCCTAGGTTTGAACAGGATGTGCAGGAAAAGCCGCATGATGTTGTGAAAAATAAATCTTCAAGCATTCGTTAAAGGACTTGATGTGTGTTTAAACACACATCATTTATGCCCGGGAAAATACTAATAAACGGACTAATAACACTAAAATATGGATAATTATATTGCAAATATGTTTGTTTTGTGTTATTATGTTCTACAGGTACGAAGGATTGAAAATGAAGCAAAAACGGAGACTTTCGGTTAAGATTTGAAGACGTTTACGCGTTTTTCGAGATCAAGACGAAGTTGTTATTATTTCCCGAGCATGCCATTGGAAAGAGCACGGAAATTCGAGTCTGACGATGCCTACATCTTTTATTGGGTCGGCCTGACACCATTTATATGGGCCGGACCGACCCATACTTATTAAAGACTCAAGGATTAATAACATTTTAAGAGGTCCAGCCCAAGTCCAACACTTTCTGTGGCCCAATTCATAAACAAGCACCAAGCCCAGCCAAGACTTGTTAAAAAGTTTGGCCCGGTTTCAAAATTAAAGGGAAGGAGGCCCAAATCCAATTGAGTCCAAAAAAGGGAATGCGGCTTAAAACTCACGCAGGAAAAGAAAAAAAGATATAAGGAGGAGATCACGATCTACATCTTTTATCATCTCAGTTTTGTTTTCATAGTTCATTATATTTTTTTCCTTTTTGGTAGATTAGAATAGGTAGAGTAGGAGTAGCACAGTTTAGATTCAGTTCTGTCTTCCTTTTGGTTTCATCGCAGCAGATAAACCTTAGTTTTTAGCTTATGGTAATTTTGTAATAAGAAGTTTGATTTATTGGGGTATGATTCTGGATGTTTGTTTGTTGATTGAATCGTTGGTTTATGTTTTGATCTGTTGAATGAATACCCAGGTTTGTTGGATTCAATCGCTTTTTTTCTTTTGTTCTTAACTGTCGCAACAGCAGGTGTAATATAAAAAAGGGATCTTCATTATTTCAGTTGTAGTTTTGATATTTCGTGTAGATAGGAACAGTATATTAAATGTAGAAATAGATTAGAATAGAAGTAGATAGGAGTAGCAGTCAACGCCTTTGACATCTTATTCTCAATTTTATTTTTATTCTCAATGTTATTTTTATTTTGCTTATTGGTTTTAAAAGGATCGGCTTAATCGGTTCTAATGTTTATTTAGCTTATTCATTGCTTGTAGGAATCAATTCTATATATAAGATCTTATAACAGTTTTAGCATTTGTTGGTTTCTGATTTCTCTATTAGGCCCAAATAGTTAGAAGTCCGTCATCTAGATATTAATTAGTATAAGAGTAGTTATTATATTAAATTTTTAGTAGAATGGTAATAAGGATAATTTAGAAATTTTAAGTATCATTTGGCTTATTAGCATTCGTCTTAACTTTGCTTGTTTAATGTTTGACGAATTCGGTTCAACTCATGAGGCGTGGAGCTTACGGGTTGTATAAGCTAGAAATAAACTATTTAGGATATAAAGTTTATAACTTTATAATCTAAGTAGTAAAATAAAGTCTAATAAAGAAATAAACTTGGTATTTTTCTTAGTTTATATAATCGGGTGGTTTAATCCGTTGCGGTTTCGTCATTCGTGTTCTATTTTCTTTCTCATTTCCATTCTAGTAGTTTTAGCTTATGTAGTGAAGGTCCTCAATAACTAATTTGATCTTTGCAGCCTATAAAGGATGATAGCCAAGATGTATAAATACACACGACTATGTAGAAACAATGACTATGAATACTAT
>BQNB010098349.1:7969-21586 GCA_026074375.1 Tanacetum coccineum
TAAGCCCTCCCTACACTTTAGGCAAAAACCGGGTTAATACATAAGCTATAAGAATCACAAAAATAATGTACGGTATTGAAGAAAGTCTTCATGGACCCAGTAATTTAATGCGTAACCATTTCCAGCCACTCAAGTTTCTCTCAACAGATTCTTGTTTCATTTACCATGGAGATTAACACATTATCTTTTGACTTCTCACTCTGAGAATGTTGATATTAAAAATGTGGCAGTTTGCTCCAGCCTCCGATCACTAAAACTAAAACACACTTATTGATTCTAGAGCCAAGAGATCAATATATACATCTCATTAGGACAAAATTCCAAAATACACTTGTTGTTCACAAATAAGAACATAAGTTGTAAAAAAGAGTCCTACGCATTATCATCGGATCTTGCCAGAACATTCAGAGTGGCACTCTTTAGTACTTTACAGTGACGAATGTAAATCCTTCCACTGTCAACATCAAACAACACTACAGTAGGTGACATGGGCGATCTTGTAAAAGATCAAACTGGAAATCCAATACAATCCAGGTTTATAGATTTGATGGGAAAGGCCCAAAATCATTGATTTTACTTCACGGTTCGCATCAATGATTAACCTATATTCGTTGTTATCCTAACTTGAACAGGAATCCAGAGATAGGAACGGCTGTAGAATATCAAAAAACATCATTAGCGTCTCTAGACGTGTCCGTTTTAAATAAACTACACTTCAAGCTAGAAAACCTGTTAAGGAGATCCATTCATGAATCGAATCCGATGATGCATGTACAATATTTATGTAGTAAAACGGTCCTTACGGAATCGGAGGTTAAAGTTACCGAAACTCGATGTGAGAACAAGACACTCGTCCATATCTGCTGTTTTATTGTTAACCCTTATAACAACGATGGTGTAACTACCTCATTTCAGCTTTGTCATATTCATAGCCACATACTCATACTCAAAGCTTCAAAGATTCAAGTATCAAAGATGAAAGCTCAGAACAAACAAAGATATACTTTCACAGCTCTGATAATCAAAGAACTCCTCCAAAGTCATCAAGATTATGATCAAGTCAAAAGGTCTATATTGAGGGAGATTGTTAGCTTTCAATAAAAGTATGAGTATGGTGGTCGGAAAGTAATGATAAAAGATCTTAAATGCTAAAGACAAATAAAAGAAAAAGAAATGATCAAGATCAAGATTACAAGCATGATTTGAACTAAAGCTCTACTATTACACGAGAAGACTGATGTTCAAGACAAAGCTATCAAGATCAAAGAATCAAGACCAATTAAGAGTCATTATTTACGATTAGATAAATGATCACCCTTTAGGGTGAGATCATTAGAAATGATTGTTTGTATGAAGTGGTGATCATCAACGATCACACGAGTCTTGTAATAGTTCATGTGTAATAGTATAGTCTCGGGTTCAATGGACTTGGGCTTTAATCTAATATTGTATAAGTTACAGGCCTAGCCTAACATACAAATCCTAAGGCCGATCCATTTCTCTTTTATCCTAGGCGTCCCTCTTTAGGGATTCAAGTATAACTACCCCTCTCTACACAAGGAGAATGAGTGTGGTTCTATGTGGAAGTTTCTCATTTCACTTGTTTCTTTATCTTTTTAATAGTGAAATAAGTGTTCTTCTTTGTACAATCTACCACCTCTCTCTCTCTCCTTATCTCTCTTTCTTCTTCTTATCATCTCTTCTCTCTTGCTTATTCTTGTGCTTAATAAAGTAGCTTATTATCTGTGTGATTTAAAGATAAAGTTTTAAACCTAACATGCTCGTCATGAGCAAACAAGCTATATATCTCATTAACATAATAATTATTAAAGTTTGGTACCTCAGAGAGTCCATTTGTGTCATAAACATGAGCAATGTTCGTGTTTGATGAAGCTGCCTTAAACTTGGTCATAAAGATGTAGTTAACATTAAGTTCTCCCTCTTTACGTTCTTCATCAGAAGCCACAACTAAGAAGTCATGTTGTTCTGCAGTAAGAGGTATCTTGACTTCTTCTTGTTGAACCAACATTAGCCTTTTAGTATATTAAGTCGAATCTCTGACCCTAGTCTTGTTTGTGCAGTTCCTTGCATAATGACCTAAACCCCTGCAGTTATCGCACCTTTTCTGAGTCACATTCTGCCCATTTCCATAATTCCCAACCATTAGTGCTGCAACATTTCCTTGTGGCTTCCCAACTATCTGATTCCCATTTTGCCCTGCATTATATCTGTCGATTTGATTCCCAACATTCTATAACTGTCTATTCCCTTGATTCCCAACATTAACTGCGACCATCTGCATCTACCTACCCTGATTCATATTCATCTCTGGTTGTGTAATTTGCTTGTTTTGGGTGTTTGATGAGATCCTTTGGTTGTTGTTAGTAGGTGTGGAATAGTGCTGCTTGATAGCAATAGACATGAGAGGAAAAGTTGTTTGCATAACATGCATAGGATCATTAACATTAATAATGATGTCAATGATAGGTTGTTGTTACACAAAGTGGATGTTGTTGTTGGGTAATAGTTGTTGCACGATGATGTTGTTGAGAGGTTATAGTTGTTCAGGTGTATACACTGGTAAATGGTATGGTCATTATTGTTGTGTGTTTGCAAGTAAAGCAAATGGAGCTTGAGTCCTAAAATAGAGAGCTAGAGGATCATGAGTTTTAGCTAACTTGTTGCCCTTATCTCATTAGCTTTAATATGGTTTTGCTTCAAGTAGTTGTACAGTTGATTGTAATCCACTTCATGCAAATCCTTTGTCTGCTTAACACGTGTGACAAAGTGTGCTCATTCAGGTTGTATGTGATTGAGAAACTTGAGGTTTGTTTCAATGATTGATGGTGTATGATTTTTTCTGTCTAAATCATTGATAAGCTTATAAAATCTGATGAAGTATGACTTTATGGTTTCACCCTCATCTGATGTAAATCTATCTAGCTCATCCAAGAGTATAAGATTTCTCTCCTGGATCCTAATTATGTTCCTTTCATCAACCTCTGAATACGTTTACACATTGCATTTGCATTCTCATAACTATCCACAGTAGCATAAACATCTGCTGGTAAACCCAAGAGCAGTATGTGTATTGCTTGATCATCAGCCTTAACCTGCCTTCGTTCATTTTTAGTGAGTTCATCTTCAGATTGGATTCTGAATGAAGGAGATACTAGAGGTGTACGGGTTTCATCAACAGGTACCGGGATTTGTTGGTATTGCTAAGGACCTTCAGAATTGGATTTTGCAAGAAGTTTTCCATTGGGTTTGCTCTTATGGTACCGAATCATTATGCTCCTCCATTAAACGTAGTCACCTTTTAACATCATAGGAGGACGTTTTCAGAACCGGCAGCAAAACTGTCTTGTTGAGTAGCCATTAGAAACGTGTGTTTAGTGAATTAGAATCTTAAGACGATAAAGTGGTGATTTGTGTTTTTGATTTGATTTGATGTTGTTTTTGTTTATGATTTGGTGAAAGAGACTTAGAAGTTATTTAGCCAAATAGACTTTAGGTCTTATCTCGTCAAATGTTTTGTAACTTATCTCGCCAAATAGTGGTGTAAGTTATCTCGCCAAATAAAGTTATCTCGCCGTATGACATATCTCGCGAAATGACTTATCTTGCCAAATAACTGTGAATGTTTATCTCGCCATATAGCTTTGAGAGTTATCTCGCTAAATACTTTGTTTCGCTACTTATCTCGCCAAAACAAAATTGTTTCTCCAAAGAACTTATCTCGCCAATAAGCAAGTTGTTTCGCCAAATGTTATCTCGCCAAAAACCAATTTGTTTCGCCAAATGTTATCTCCTCAAAAACAGTTTTGAAAGTAACTTTTAAAAAAACTTAAAAGCATAATTTGATACGTTTTGAAACCGTTTTTTTGCACTAATCTCTTCTATAACATGTATATGACCATCAAATTTTAAACTTTTAAGATATAATGTTAGCCTTGAAATATTGAGTCAAACAATAGAAGTAAAAGTCATTATAGATAGAGTCATGTATTTACATTTAAGGAACTTTGTAAACGATGTAATAGGCTAGTCGAGATCACAGGCTCGTAGTTTAATCTAATATTGTAAGTGTTTCGGGCTAAAAGCCCCACCAAATCCGAGCTCGGCCCGTTCTTATGTAGCATAGGCGTCCCATTTAGGGTTTAAGGCCTATATATACCCCTTTCTACACACGGAAAGGGGGTTGGTTGGTTGGTCTCATTTCATTTCTCCTTAAGTGAAATAACAATCCTCTACTCATTTCTCTATCTAGAATTCTCTCTCTTTCTCTCTCTACATTTCTACCAAGTTCGTTAATGATCTGTGATAAAAGATGGCTTAGATTAAGATATAACAAGTGGTATCAGAGCCTGGGGTAGAGATCATGGTGGTTGTGTGCTTATTTGTATCTTTTTCAAGCTTATTTTTGGCTTATCTCACGTTTTTGGCTTATATCAAAACATAGAACCATAAAACTTGTTTTTAAATGACTTAAAATCAATAAAATCTTATGTTTTTATTACTTTAAAACGTATTTTAGCTTAAATTTGTAGAAAAGTTTGAAACTTTAAGCTTCAAAATCATTTATTTTAGCTTATTCTTTCGTTTTGGTTGTTGTGATTTAAAAGGATGATTTTCAGAAGTTGCGATTTAAACATAAGGAAACTTGCGTTTTAAGAAAAAAGGACGTGTAACACTTGCGATTTAAGTACCCAAAGGACGATTTGTATGCGATTTAACCTCACAAGGTTATGTGATTTACCTTGTCTAATCAACAAGCAAATCTGCGAAATAACCTTTGTAATTTAAATCTTGTGGTTTAACTCTTGCGGCTTAACACTTGCGGTTTAACTCTTGTGGTTTAAACCGCAACTAATTAAACCATAAGTGTTAAATCACAAGAGTTGGGAATGAGAGACAGACTGAACAGTTTGGTAATCAGACGACAATGACAGTTGCTGGGAAAGGGGAAACTATAGGAAACCAGGTAGTTCTGCAGTATGGGATACCGTGTTTTTATTGCAAAGGGCTTGGGCATTTTGTTAAGGAGTGCAGATCAGCTAAACGGGTTAAAGATTATGAGTATCATAAGGAAAAAATGTTTCTATGCAAGAAAGATGCGAAAGGGATTCAGCTAAGTGCAGAACAGAGTGAATGGCTACAGGACACAGATGATGAGCCTGATGAGCAGGAATTGGAAGCACATTACATGTACATGGCAAATATTCGAGAGGTCTTACATGACACTGATGAAAATTCTGGGCCTACATATGATAGTGAGCCATTGGAAAAGGTACATCCAGACAATGATTATAATGTATTTGCCACTGAAAGACATCACTCTGAGCAACCCGAATCCATTAATAATACATATGTGATGGAAGAGGTTGATAGTAATGTAAATCCTGAGTCATCAAATATGAGCACTAATGAAAGGGGGGTTGACCAGAATGCCGAGGAACCTAAGAATGAACATGTATTACTTGCTTCTTTAATTACTAATTTAAAACTCGATGTTGATGAAAACAAAAGTATTCAAAAACAATTGAAGAAAGCAAACACATCTCTTACTCAAAAGCTTGAGAAAAACAAGCGTGCTCTTAGAGATTGTCAATTTAAGCTTGAGAGGTACAAAACTTTTCAAACAAACCAACAAGACAAAGATAAAGTTGAACTTGAATGTAAAGAAGCTCTTGGTTTAGTAGAAGAACTTAAACGATAACATAATGAATCTCTTCAAAAATCCTAGCATATGAAAAATTTTTAGTCAAAGAGGAATATGCTAAGCTAGTAAATCAGATCTCTATGCATGAAAGACAGATTTATAATATTTTAAAAGAAAAAGGACAACATAAAAAGGATTTCAAAAGCAAAGAGGATAAAACATTGACAAAATAATTGCTTTAGAAAATCAAGTAAAGTTTTTAAACGACATTATTTATAAAACTAGTCAATCTGCACAAAGCATTTTATGCTAACTCTCGAACCGAGTTCGTATTATAATGATAAATACTCGATACGTTTTGCAAATCCTGATTACCTTAATAAAGCTCAATGGGAGAAACGGTGCTTATATAATGTTCAATATGATAAGAATGATCTTGCGAATTTATTTGCTCCCGAAAGTGAAGAAACAATTTGACTTGCAGAAGAGAGTAGACTAAAAATGGGTGATTTAGTAAAATCATATAACTACACAAAGCTAAGTAACCTTTATGATCTTTTTTCCCACAACAACAAAAGTCTCGTGAGCAATTGTATTTTTCAATTGATTTGTAAAAGAACATTTTCAAAATACCTTTTCAGAAAAGACCAACAAATTTGGTGAAAAACATCAAATACTTGCCTAAACATAAATCAATAAGTAAAAGTAAGTATGCTTTCCAAGATGTTAAAGTTAATGTGGAAAACATATGAGTGATAGTTGATAAGGACTGGTAACAACGTCAATTGTATTGGCAAAATCCAATTACAGACGACATAAAGCAACTTTTTCAAAAACTCTTAATTCCTATTGCACACAAAGCTTTGAAAAATGTTGGGATTTTTGAACAAGCTTTAAAAGAAGAAATGCTCGAAGAAGAGAAATATGTCAAATTTGTTGAAAAAGATGTTGATGACCTTAAACTGGAGATTGATGATCTCAAATCTCAACTTGAAACTGAAAAAACAGATTTTCCAAAAGTCGATGATCTACTCTTACAAGAACTTTTCTCTAGGGATTTTGTGTGTGTAATTCTTCTCTCTCCTGATGATATTGATGAATACTCAGAAATGGCATGCAATCACCTTGAGAAAATTGAAGAATGAGAGCGTCTTGAGATTGAGCTTTCCAAGATTCATAAAAGAAAAATGACATAGGTTTTGCTCAACTACAAAAACATTGCATTTATCTTGAAATCGCTTTGCAATATGAAAAGGAAAAGAACATTTGTGAAAATTCTTGGGTTAAGCAATCTTTCACATCAGGGAACAATGAAAAAGTTTTGAAAACTAAAAACGATTCCCTGATTGCTGAACTCAACCAAAAAACGCTTGAGATCAATGATTTGAACGCTCAGTTACAAGACAAAACAATTGTGAACGCTGAAATGTGTGCTTTCCCGAATAAGATAAAGGAAAGTTTGTGGATACTAAGTTTGAAAAACCATCTGTTATTAGACAACCAAGTGCTTTCATATTTCAAAAATCGTCAGTTGTGGGAAAACAGTCTCCTTTTGCAAATTCTCTTGAAAGATAATTTCTACCAAAATCATGGTTTGTTCCCAAGACTAATGAGAAAAAGGATTTATCAAATCCAATCACTCCACAGAATTTGCTTCAAAAAGTAAAAGAAAAACAGCCTAAAATAAACACGAATGTAATTAAACCTGTAATGTATCGATTGAACACTAGGTTAACACAAACTAGGACATCTCAGTTACCTCAAACTCTTACACCGTGTTCTTGAGTTTTTCATTAAAGAGAAAAAAGTGAAATGGAAGAAAAGAAAAGTAAAGAAAAAGAAGAGTAGAAAACTTTTGTGTTCTTGAGTTAAAAAATAAGAGGAGAAAAGAAAGAAAAGATTAATAAGGTTTTATGTTCTTGAGTTAAAGAAATAAGAGGAGAAAAGAAAGAAAAGATTAATAAGATTTTGTGTTCTTGAGTTAAAAATTAAGGAGTGAAAATAAAAATAGTGGGTCCATATTCAATTATACCCATATTAATAAGTCTTAAAGTTAAAAAAATAAGGATAGTTTTGTCATCTAACATTCAACACTTTAGTTTACTTTCATTTCCTCCCATTTTTAGAGGAAAGTTTTAACCTCAATTTCCTCTCAAAAGTCCTTCATTTCATTCGATTTCCTTCCTTTAAAAAAACTAGAGAACACAAGTTATTCACAATTTTCTTTTCTTTTCTTTCATTTCCCCCCAAAATTAAACTCGAGAACGCAACGTTAGATGATCGTTTTGATACCGAGTCTTATCTTCTTGAATCATTACTCAATCGTAATACTTTGATGGCTTCCTCTCCCAAGATTGATTCTCTCTTCGATGAGTTTGCCGGTGAACTCATAACAATTCCTCCAAGAATTGTTAATAGAGAGCACGAGGAATATATTAGTCTTTTGGAGAGGTTGATGTATGATAATTTATCTCCCCGTCCGCCGAAAGATTTTCATGCTAATCCAAATACGATCATCGAGTCTCTTCCCACATTTCCTATCCCCGTTGAGGATATTGACTCTCTTAGGGAAGAGATCGATATATTTCCCGGTCCGGATGACTCAATACCATCGGGTATTGAGATTGATGATTATGACTCAGAAGGTGACGATAATTCTACTTCCCTTCTCGAGTTCGAATCATTTCATGTTGTTTATCCCGATTCGGGAGATTCAACCATTGATGTGGTGGAAGACATCCTCGTTGATGTGCCTAATATTCTTCCTACCCATCCCACCCTTCATATGGATTTCGACTTCATTCCTTCTCATAATGAACTCGGATCCGATCTTGATGTTTCTTCTCCTTTCGGAGATAGAAACAAGATTTACGATCCGGGGATATGCATTGAAGTCGAATCCACAAGATTTCTTGCTACTTTTTTCCCCGTGATTGATACTTTACTTCCATTTTCATCCGAAAATAAAGACAAAGTTTTCAATCACGGTGTTCTTGCTTCAAAGGAGAAATCTTCTCCTTCTTCATCACATCGGGGATTTAAAGCTTCCAAGCTTTTTCATCATAAAAGCCTAATGTTGATCTATGGAGAGGACATTCCTATTTTGGATGTCCCGTTTCTCTATTTCTATCATCCTTGACCTGCTCAAGTATGGGGGATCGAGTCAGGCTCAAGACTCGGTTAACAAAAATAAGCGCTTCGTGGGTGGCAACCCATGCTTATCCTTATCATTTTATTAATGAATAAGTGTGTTGTGAGGAGGCTCGCCTATACCTTTCTCGTGTTTTGTGGTTTTTTGTTGTATGTCCAGGATTTCCCCAGATTATGAAGCCTCTCGTGCTCGTGGTTTTGTCTTTCGTTCACTCGAGCTTTAATCCTTACTATGATTATAGGAATCCAATATCTTAATCTTATCGAATAACGTTTATCTTTGAGCACACTTAATAAACGACTTTAGATTTACGTAGAGACCCTTCTTAAAACTTTGAGGACAATGTTCAATTCTAGTATGGGGGTGAATTTGGCAATTTTTACATACACGTAAAATAATATACTTATAGAGAATTAGGAAATCCCCAAGTATCCGTGGACAATTCCACTCACAAAGATATATATATTTAATTCGTATGTTTGACCGGGGCAAGTAGATCACTGGTCGTTTTTCCCCATTGATCGTGCATGGAACTCGGTTTAAGTTTGGATCCATGATTTGAATAAGAAAGTAGTATTTTTGATTTTAATTATTACTATTATAAAATTAAAAGCATAATAAAAACAACTAATTAACAAATTAAATACTAATTACGAAAGTAAATAAAATGCGGAATTTAAGAAAACAAAGCAATTTAAATCCTAAAAATCATAAACTAATTTCCCAATTTAATTAATGCTTAAGAAAAATTTGAGGGAAAATTAAAAATATTTTTTTAAAGGCTTTTTTGGATTTTATATGAATTATTAATCACGAATTTATCTAAATTAAATCCTAATAATAGGAAAATTTAATTGATAAAAATTAGAAAAAGAAAATACTTTTTATGCTAATTTAATCCTAAAATAATTACTTAAAAAGATGAGAACAAACATTTTTTTTATCACTACTTTTTACTATTTAAAAGGTTAAAATTAAAAAACTAAAGGTTTGAAATGGTAAAGTTTTAACAATAAATTTGAAAATTAATTTTTAAAAATTATAAAACTTAACCTAAAAAATTCTATAAAAATACTTTTTTAAAGAGAAAAAATGCAGAAAATTAACTTATAAAAGCCCTAATTTTAAACTGTTTTTAAAAACTAAAAAACTAATTTTAGTTTTTTCTTAAACTAATTTTATAAAAACTTAAATTAATCCAAACAAACACTGGGCTCTAAAAGTGACCAAAAATGTAAAGTGCGAAGGGTAGGCGGGTGAATAAATGTTTTATAAAACATACAAGTTTGAACTAATGGCAGATATGTCCTTAACTAGGGACTTACTAGACTTAACAATTTAAAATAACGATGGGACTAACCTATGTAATTAACTAAGGACTAACAGAGTAACTAACAAGGACTAACTGTGTAAATTTTAAACTAACAGAAACTATTAAATATGCAAGACAGGCCCCTGCTAGGCTCCTTAACTTTTAACAAACAGCATCCCTTTTTTATATAAATCAGCTTATTATCTAACTTTTTAAGAAACTATTTATATAAAACTTAACTTTCACTTATTAGAAATAAGCTGTATAAGCTTATCAGCTTATAAGCTCTAGAAGCTTAGAATTCTATCTCTTAAACTTCATGAACAAAGCAAAATAAAAGGCACTTGACAGAATTTTAACTACTCAATAAAATGCTTAATCAAACATTAGCAAAACCAAACAGCTTATTTAATTCTAATGAACTTAACAGCTTATTACTAAGAAGAAAAAGGACAATTGTAAAGTAAATGGTGTGTACCTTAGCTTTCCAGCTAGAACAGGAAAGCAACAATAAGCTAAGTGGGGCTTATGGCTTAATCCACATAAGCCCTTAATCAATTAACAAAATTAATCTAACCTATAAGCTGACCCTCAGCCTTACTACACCCATTGAAACACTCAGCCGCCACCAATTCCAAGGAGTATTTTGCTCATTGTCTTGATCAATTTCAACAATAAAAAACTCTTCGACAGAATTTAAGTGAAGAATACGAATTAGTGTGAAATATTACTTTTATTAAAAAAACTGAAATAAAGTTTACAATACGAATGAAAATTGAAAATTACAAGAACTATCTTGAAGAAACTAAAAAAAACTGAATCGAAAAAAAAACTTAAACTACTAAAATAAACTAAAAAATTCACACCTAAGCTGGAATGAGGAGGGGGTATTTATACCCGAAGCTTGAGCTCTTGCCATCTTCTCTAGATCCTTCTTCATCTTCATCTTGACCCTTCAATCTTTTCTCTCTCCTTGATCTTGAAGCTCAATCGTTCGATTAAAGGCGTGTATAACCCGGATTAATGACGTGGACATATGTGTGTTAGTTATGTGAGTGTAAACACTCACATACGTCACATCACCCAATCGTTTCATTAGATTATGCCAGGGTGGAATGGGTTGAGGGATGATTGATAGTGACAGGATGGTTAAGGTTTGTGAGAGGGTTATTAACCCTATGGTTAATTAGTGTGGGAATGAGGGGTTAACGAACTAGGGTTCATGGTGTTCTTGGGTGTGTTCGTGTGTGTGTGTAAGTTTTGATCGCATTTGGGGGTAAAAATGAGTGCACAGTAACTGTTATTGGGGTTATAAGTTTAGCCGGGTTGGTCGGGTTAGGGTTCGGGTTGAATTGGGTTAGGGCTTTTGATATGATTGGTTGAGAGGGGATCCATGGGTTTATTTGACCCGGTATTAGACCCGCGCCCTTTTGTATCTTTGGGGGAATTGCATTTTCGGCCCTTGTGTTTGGCAAGCACAAATTCAAGTTATAATTAACTTTGGGCAAATTGCATATTCAGCCCTTGTGTTTATAAAACAATGGAGTTGGCTTTGGTTGACTGTGGTTTAGCTGCAGTTGACTGTAGAAGGCTGAGGCATGATCTCTCTGGCTTCGGCTTTGATTTCTTTAGCTTCTTGATCACTCATCCGTTCTCGTGTTCGTTTTTGACTGATTTCTTGTGATATTTGACATATCCATACCTGCACACAATAAACTCAGATACAAGCACATTTTTGCCATTTTTGATCCGTTTTGGGTTTATTTGGGCCTTTTTAAGTATGAATAGATATGTGTATTCTACACTTATCAAAATTCCCCAAACTAAACGATTGTGTGTCCTCACGCAATATCACATGCCTTATAACCAAATACCTCGAAAATTCCCCAAACTAAACCTTTGAAAAGTAGCAAAGAGTTTTGTTTGAGAGAGATAAGAGATCACAAGTTATAAAACACCCGACTTCCCATTTTCTAAGATTTTTCTCTTTTTATGGATTTTCTTGATTATTAACTACCTAACTACAATTTATTTGTGTTGACATAATGCAATGTTTTCATTACCACATTGGTAACTTTTAGGATCATAGAACAAAAAGCACAATTAAGCGTCTAAAAGATAACTTCATCATCCCCGATTTTTCACTTTTCCCATGCTAAGCTTAAAAACAAGATCATTGTTAATTACAAGTCATGACACTAACACTACTCATAGTTATAGCGTGACGTATGGACTAATAATGACTAGTTACGATAGTTATGTGTGACTAGGACTATAAATACCCCTTCCGTACTTCCATGGAGGGGGTGAGGATTCATTTTGTATCTCATAAAGTGTGTATGTTCTTGTTTCTCTCTCTAGACAAACACATCTTCTCTCTACTTTTCTCTCTAATAATATGGCTAAACATTTATTTTATCCTCCCCGACCTCTGGATCGAATCTTTTGTTAGTGATATCTTATCTTTTGTTAGTGATATCTTATTGTTAACACATGTCAAAGAAAATGAATCTTTATAAAAAAACATTAAATGTTTTTAAAACGGAATCTAAAGAAAACGAGTCTAAATACATTGACAAGGAAATTGTTTTGGAAAAACAAAATAAAGAACTGTAAAATATTATTTGTAAGATGTATAGATCTACGCAAGCAATGCATATGCTAACGAAACCACAAGTTTTTTACGATGACACTCACAAACAAGCTCTTGGTTATCAAAATCCGTTCAATCTTAAAAAAGCTCAGCGCATTCAACCAACATTATAGGATGGTAGTGTTATTGCTAAAGAATATGTTGTGATTTCTGTGATTGATAATTGATCTTTGTCAATAGTATATATATATATATATATATAATATAGGTGAATTAGCGAAAAACCAACTCACGAATAAAATATAATTCCGGAAGTACCGACTTCAAAAGTAACCCCTTCTAGTCGGTTCCCGGGTCGTTTTTGTTCCGGACGAGGCGTGAATTGAACTTCGAGTTGACGTTTGTAATCAGGATTTTAAATAGATTAAGATTTTTGATTTGGATTCTAATTCTACAATTATAATTCTAAAACAATGCAAAGAAAATAAACAAAAATAAGCAATTACGAATAAAACATGAAAAATGTTAACAGGTATTAAGAAACATGACCTAAAACCTAAAACATTAAATTTTAGCCTTAGAAATGCAAATTTATTTTTTATAAGGCTTAAATGATAAAAGAAAATTAAAAAAAAAGAATTATATTTTTTTGCCTTTTATTTAATTTATTATGAATTAAAAACACTTTTAATCTAAATTAAATATAAAAAATACTAAACTAATTATTAAAATTCTGGAAAAATGCTGGAAAGTACTTTAAGCTATAGAGAATGCAAGAAAAATAAGAAGTTTGGAAAACGGCTTATTAATAAGCTAGAAATAAGCTAAATAGGGCTGGAAGGTTTAAATGGTAAAAAGGGGTTAAAAGAAAAATGTTGTGAAGTCTTTATGAAAAAGAC
>BQNB010098350.1:0-22994 GCA_026074375.1 Tanacetum coccineum
AGAACAGTCTACGAAATAATAAATAAATACAATCAGTTGTTAATGAAAAGATAATATAAATAATTGTTTATGACCCGAGCCATTATTTGAAAAAGAGATGTGTAGTAGTTTTAATATAGATGTAGAGGACAAAATAAGCAGCAGAAGAAGAAGGATATGTAAGGTCATGATGGTCAATCTAATTCAAAAAAATACATAGAGATATATTTAAAGGTTTTATTTATATTTATTTAAAAATTTAGATATATATGTAATTTTTTATGTTTCATAAGGATATATATGTAATTATTGTTTTAGGTTGGATATATATGCAATTATAGTGCTTTGCAAGGATATATATGCAATTCCCCCATTAGTATCATTAGAATGAAGATATAAAACTAGACTCACCAGTCTTTTTCTTACCAGGGTCACCCTTTTTAGGGTCATCTTCAGGTTCAACCATAATGAATCACAAGCAAACAAACAAGAAAGATAAACAGCAAGCAAAAAACAACAAACAATCAAGCAAAACAACCAACAAGAAAGACAAATAGCAGGCAAAAAACAACAATCAATCTAAGACAAATAACCACAACCTCACAAACAAATTCACCTAAGAATCTATCCTATCCTCCAGCACACTAGACACCCTAGGAAACAGAAACTAAAGGAAAAGAAAGATATCTTAAGTGGTATTACAGAGCACTCGCTCTAAGCAATCACAAGATTGGAAGATCTAATCTATAACCAGCACAATGAAAACAAATCATGAGCACCTGAAAGAACAAACACAAGAACCATTAGCTCAAAAGAAATTAACCAAGAAACCCTAAAATTGAAAATTAGGGTTTCTAAAAACAAATACCAAACAACAATAATTAATAACCAAAATAACATATAACAAACACAATAACCCCTAAATCGAGATTTGATACAGGTCTCTCAATTTTGATGACCAAGAACACTTATTCTTCCTACAGAACCAGATCTAAACCCAAACAGATTAATAAAGATCTTGATTTTGAAAACCCCCAAAATCAAAAAACCTTAATTTTGACTAGAAGTCAAAATTAAATACTAAAAACAGATTAAGACTCAATAATTGACTCAAAACTAAATCAACACTTGTTGAAAACAATTTTAACCAGATAAAACCCCTAAATTAGATGAAAACCCTAATTTTGGAAAACCTTTTAAAACAACAATCAAAGCTTACCACAGCTCTGATACCATGTAAAAACTTATAAAAAATATCAAGATCAACACAGAAATCTCATACAACCATCCTCCCTATTTATTCTTTTATTAACACAACATCACCTATCTCATAAACAGATAGAGTGGTTTGTACAATGACTCAAAGAAAGAACAAATTACAAAGACTCAACTAAACAGGTCCAAACCCTAAACTGTGAGAAGAGAGAATAATTACAGAACGACATAGAGAGAGAAAGATAACAAGAATCATGAGTCTAGGGTTCCATCCTTGTGCCTTATATACTCCTCAACTCTAATCTTTTCAACTTGACAGTAAGACCTCCTGTACTATCAACACAAACACAAACAAAGAAATAAATATAAAAGATATAGAAAATAACTTTACCTTTATTACCTAAAGGCCCCTGAACTATATTAAACCTAAGGATTAGCTTACACTAGCTTATATCAGATATATTTCAGTAAAAGGGATGGATCTCGGCTTGGTATAAGGCAAACGACGTAAATTGGAGATGTTGGATACAACGTCCTCATGACATTCTTTAATGTATATAATTTTGTTTACAATGTATAGTTTTTAGTCTGTGTTTGGTTTGCCTCTTGTGGCTTAGGTAGGCTTGTTTGGCCCTTTTCTTTGACATTGTCTATATTTTATTTGTTGGTGTTTATAAAAGTTCAACTTTAAAAAAATATACATTTATTTTCCTTGAATAAACAACATAAATATCTTTATGCGTGAGCAAGTTATTTATTTGACACATAAAAATCACTAGTCCTCTATAATCAATCCTATTAAAAGATCAATAATTGCATACCGAGTTACTTTTCAATAATCGAATAACGATTAATTTCATGATAGGAATTAGTTGAGGTTCGTTTTATATATCAGCCTAACGCAGTCCACAGAAGTTGATAATTTGTATTTATGTGTGTTTAGCTTGATGAGTTGTTGAGATTTAGAGTAATTTTAATGAAATACTCCTTACGTAAATCTCATACTATAGATTAATTTTTTCCTCTTATAAGACTAAGATTTTGCATCAAAATTACCCAGTTGACTTTAGTTTTACAATGATTAAAACAACATCAAATAAAACCTTCCTTCTAGGACTATTGGCAAATAACATCTGATTCGTGAATCTCCACAAAAGCCACCACATCACGTTGTGAAATTCTTCGAGAACAACCTTCAAGTTCTTTATTCCTAGAAATACAAATGTTATTGAACCATAAAATCCAATCGTTATAACAATAACTCCCATCAACGCAACACCATACTCAACTCCCATCAAGCTCATAGTTCTCGTTTACTCGATATGAAATTGATGCAGTTATGCCTTCACCATATGTTAGGAATCTATAAAGTGTTAGTAACTCACGGCTATTTACCTTGTAATGTCGTGTTTCGTAGTTTACGTTTATATTTATCTTATATCCCATATCGCCCTAGAAGGCTAACATGTAAGCACTTCTTCTCCTATAAAAAGACGTGCAAGGGTATGAGTAGAGAGGTTAATGTTTTGACATTGATAATAAAGCTTTGCTTTAATCGAGTTCCCCTCAGGAATTATCGATCCAATTGTTCTTTTAATTTGTATGTTGTTCAGCCGTTAAGATCCGCATCATTTGGCATTAGAGACCTAGGTACGAATGGCTGTTCAAAACCCTCGTGGACATGCAAGAGGTCGTGGTCCGGTTACTCGTCGTGGTGCTTGTGCCATGGGGGCTGGTCACTTTAATGACGGGATCGATGTACGTGATCCGCGTGATATTGAAATTGAACACTTGCAATATCGAGTACAAGAACTCGAGCTCCAGCAAGAAATCATGCAAGACTCGTCGGCAGAAGAGACCTTATCGAATTCGAGTGTTTGGAACAACGGAGACGATGAGTTCTATCCTCATCAAAGACATTGCGATGGGAAATTTCGTGATGATCCATTACGAGGTATATGTATGAAGGTTGAGATTCTTGAATTTGTGGGCAAGTCTCATCTCGATGATTTTATTGAGTGACTGAGTACGGTTGAAAGGATCTTTGATTTAAAAGAGATACCTGATCATTTAAAAGTCAAGCTGGTTGCCATTCGGTTAAGGAAACACGCCTCACTTTGGTGGGATCATGTGAAGAAACAATGAAAAAATGAGGGAAAATCAAAGATTGTTACGTGGGAAAAGATGAAGAGGCTGATGAAGCATAAGCTTTTACCTCTAAATCACAAGCAAGAGGCGTTTCTAGAATATCATAACATGTCACAGAAAAATATACTAGTGGAAGAGGTAATCAACGAGTTTGATAGGCTTAGAATAGGATGTGATGTGGTTGAAGAAGAATAGCAGGTTATGGCCCGGTTTTTTGGCATTCTAAAACCAGAGATTACAGACGTTTTACAGTTGCAGCTGTATTGGTCTTATGCTGATGTGTGTCACTTGGCTTTAAAAGTTGCAAAAAGGTAGTTTAGTCGAGGTTAGTATTTTGATTGGCAAAAAATATCAAGAAGGGTATTTGAAAGCTGCACCCATGGACGATAAGTTGGGTTTTAAGACGATCAAGGTTCAAGGTCGAGTCATTATAAAGAAATGAAATTTGATGCAGGGGATACAAATTTAAATGCTACGAGTACAAAGGACGAGTGAGGCAAACTCGAGGACGAGTTTTTTTTCAAGTGGGGGAGGATGATGCAGTTCTGCCTTCACCATATGTTAGGAATCTATAAAGTGTTAGTCACTCACGGCTATTTACCTTGTAATGTCGTGTTTCGTAGTTTACGTTTATATTTATCTTATATCCCACATCGCCCTAGAAGGCTAACATGTAAGCACTCCTTCTCCTATAAAAGGATGTGCAAAGGTATGATGTAGAGAGGTTAATGTTTGGATATTGATAATAATGCTTTGCTTTAATCGAGTTCCCCACTGGAATTATCTATTCAATTATTCTTTTAATTCGTATGTTATTCGTCCATTAAGATCCGCATCAGAAATGTCACAGCTCGTTCACAATGCACAACAAAATTTTGTTTGGAGAATGATCGTATGATGATCGATTTTGTGGTCAACTCGTGTAACATAAGAGGGCTAGGTGTCATCACGGCGTTGGGTGCCAAACCAACGTCGTTTTCGGCGTTATGACACCGACGTGTGAGTTTGAGACACGGCGTTGGTGCCCGTGTTAACGCAACCACGCCCCAACGCAACCACGCCCCAACGCAACTTTTTTTTGTTGTTGTTTTAAATGGGGTTGTGTGTGTGTTGATTGAGTGTGTCTGCTGTGTGTTTGTGTGTGCTTTTGGTAATGAAGAAGATAAAGAAGATGAAATGGGTGGAGGAGGAGAAAGTGATTAAAAAGGTTTTTTTTTTAATTTCGTTTTTATTTTTTAAATTATAATTTGTATTTTTATTTATTGTTTTAATATTTAGGTTGTTTTTAAAAATGAAAAAAAGGTAGGTCCTAAAAAGTGATGTTATGATTCGAGAGGTTTTTTTGGGTGTTGGTGTTATGGTGTTAAAGCTGACGTGACAGTGTTTTTTTAGTGTTATGGTGTTATGACACCTGAGGCTCTAATGATTAAAAAGATTAGGAGAAGAACTTTGAATTCAAGGCATATGTTCAAAACAAGCAAAAGAACCCGCGCGTTGCGGCGGGACTAATTTTTTCCCGAATATTTTTTTTAACGTTTCGGGGGTTATTTTTTTAGGCGATGTGTTATGGCGGGGCTAATTTTTAATATTTTCTTTTTTTGTATGATTCGGGGAAAAAAAATTTGCGTTGGGACGGATCAGCATTTAATGTGATTAGTCAACATCCAATCAGCATTAATGTGATTAGTCAACATTCAATCAGCATTAATGTGATTGGTCACCTATAAAAGGGGGTCCTCTCACACCCCAAAAGGTATGATCTTCTCACCTTCCCCAATACATCATCATACATCTTATACATGTGTTTCTTTACTCTCACGCCGGAGTCTATCGTGGGGTCCGTCCCCACGGTAATTTTTTTGTATTTTTTTTTAGCTTTTTTTTTCCTTTTTTTTTTTTTTTTTTTTTTTTTTCTTTGCTCTTTATTTTTGTTGTTCTTTTTTTTTTCGTTTTTTTTTTTTTTTTTTTTAAGGTCTAAACGAATTTATACCTTTATTGTGCAGGAAGTACTATCATAATTTACTTTGTTTAGTGCAAGATCCAACCCGGAGATGGCTTGCCGGCCCGACCCAACAAGCAATCTTGAACCATCTCATACCCGGTGACATATTTTCGTCATAACAAGTTGGGCGCATCGTGTTTGGACACGCGAATAAACTATGCCTTCGTGTTCTCTTAGCATCGAAAAGATCAAATTTCAATTACGTTCAGATGTGTATATCTATATCCTTGTATTTTGTCTTTTTCATACGTTACATTCTGCAATGCTTGTGAAAAATTTGGTCGTACCAAACAATAAACTTCATGTTGATGTTTTTTTTCATATATCACTCTCGAAAAAGAAATCTTGTGAGTGTGTCTCTCATTTATCTTCATAATCTATTCTTACGCAAGGAAAGTTTAAAAATGCACGAACTTTTTGCTGATGTGAGGTACCATCATATCAATTTTTTTATTGTATCTTTATGCATTAACAATTGTGGACTTCCACCTGAAACAAGTTCTCAATGTCTTGTTTTGATATATCTTGTGAAAAGAGAAAAAACTAAAAAAAATAAACACCATGGTTCTTTCTTTTGCAAATCACGCCATGTCCTAGTCTGGCTAAAAATATAATGGACGCTATTGCTTTGTTGTGCGCATCTAGATTGCTATCTTTGTATGGCTCCTTTAACACTATGCGAAGTATACATCGCCACTGTTGAAGAAAGTTTGAACTTGATAGTCGTACAAAGCAGTTCTTGGACATTAGTTATACCACATGTTGTAAAATGATAAATCATATTGCATATTAATCATATAAGCACGTTTGCGTTAATACACGGAATTTTAATTTGTCTCTGAAATCAGTGACCCATGGACATGTGTTTCCTCGGTACACCTCGCTGTTTCATATCTACTTGTGCTAATACGTTCTCTTCATGGAGAATAATAGGAATGCTTTAATTTCATATACGGACTAGAGCTAACTAATATAATTGGTTAGGCACTAAAAATGTAAGTACCTACGCATATCACGGATGGTTAAAGCTATTGTCTCTTCTTAATAAGCTCAGGTACCGATGAATTTATATCTACGGAACATGACGAGACTTTATCAGTCTTATAAACTCCATGTTTCGTATGTATAATACAACTGAAATAGCTATTGTTCTATAAAATTGTCACTCTTAATGCTATGTTTAAGTGTTATTGGCTGGATAATTATAGTTTGTTTTTAAAGGGGGGGGGGGGGCATCACTAATCTTGAGGGGCTATAATGGTATGATAACCCATTGACTACATCATTTTGATCTTATTCCCAACATGTTATTTTTAATTACACGTGAAATATTCTTTACCTGATTAAAAAGGTTTTAGTGTTGAATGTTTATTTAAAACAGTGGGGTGGGTTACCCCATTTAATCTGTTGTGAACAATACCAAAGTTCATTGCACCAAATAACAAATTCCTCCCCCCCCCCCTCCAACTTCCCCCGGATTTTAAAGAAACGTAGAAAAATTGCAACGTCTAAAGTGAGGAGGAGTAACCTACAATACTAAGTATGTAAGAGGCATTGCCTCTGCCTCCGCTATTACTGAAGTCGAAGGTTAATATTCGGCATCAGCACGGGTATTCCCTAACATTAAACCCAGCACGGAAGTACGTCTTCTCGTTGGTCTTAAGACCGAATTGTAATGTTCGCTCAGGGACGGTAACTCAAACGAATAACCAGCCGTCTCGTGATTGTACGTCTTTCGTTGGTCTTTAAGAAGAAGTTATGTTGAATCAGGACGGGTAACCTAACAATTAACCTAGCCATGGAAATACGTCTTCCGTTGGTCTTAAGACGAATGTAATGTTCGCTCTAGGAAGGCTCCGTAACCTAACAATTAACCCAGCCACGGAAGTACGTTCTTCCGTTGGTCTTATGCGAATGTAATGTTGCAAACGGACGTGGTAACCTAACAATTAAACACCCAGCCACGGAAGTACGTTCTTCCGATTGGTTTTAAGACGAATGTAATGTTCGCATCAGGCGGGTAACCTAACAAATTAACCCAGCTCACGGAGGAAAGTACGTCTTTTCGTTGATCTTTATGACGAATGTAATATTCACATCAGGACGGGTAACCTAACAAATACTCACGCCATGGAAAGTCACTCTCCAATAGTTTATGACGAATGTAATATTACATTAGGATGGGTAACCTAATAATTAACCTCGCCACGGAAGTACATTCTCGTTGGTCTCAAGACGAATATAATATTCGCACTATTTTACAAGCTGGTACAAGGTAGACATACCTTTAACATAATCTATCAACGCTAATATATGGAGAGCTTATCCATCTTCATAAATTCTTTCTCATCTCTTCTAAGAGATGAACATGAATGGTACTGGCAATCGATTGTTTACTCCGACTATAGAGTATAAAATATTCTTTCTTACGGGGTCTGTTATTTATATTAATGGCTGATTTGGTCATGGTTTATGTCGAATAGGGGCTGTCCACCACCAAACCACCATCGTGGTGGTGGTCGGACGATGGTACCGCCACCACAACCGCACCTTGTGGTGTCGGGCTGTGATGGCGCAACCCCATGAGATGTCTCGGGTGCTCAGCCGCCCAGAAACCACCACTGTGGTGGTGGCCGAACCCATTGTGACCACCACAGCCGCACCATGGTGGTGTCGGGCTTGTGCTGGTCATGTCGAAATTTTTAAAAATCTATATACTTAGTAATTTTTCTCTTAACTTTCTATTATCATAATGATGGCGTATAATACGTATAACAGGCCTCTGGGCCTGGACTGTACTAACCACGTGTGTACCCTGGCCTTGGCCCGGATATGGCAACAGCAATCATCATTAATGTGATTAGTCAACATTAATCAGCATTAATGTGATTAGTCAACATTAACCAGCATTTAATGTGATTAGTCAACATCCAATCAGCATTAATGTGATTAGTCACCTATAAAAGGGGGTCCTCTAACACCCCAAAAGGTATGATCTTCTCACCTTCCCCAATACACACACATACCTCTCATAACATGTGTTCTTACTCTCACGCCGGAGTCTAATCGTGGGGTCCGTCCCCACGGTAAGGCTAACGGTATACCTTTACTTGTGCAGGAAGTCATCAAATTACTTTGTTTAGTGCAAGATCCAACCCGGAGATGGCTTGCCGGCCCGACCCAACAAGCAATCTTGAACCATCTCATACCCGGTGACATATTTTGTACTAACAAGTTGGCGCCATCCGTGGGACCGCGAATAAACTATGCTTCGTGTTCTCATAGCATCGAAAGACAAAAATCAATTCCGTTCTGAAAGTCGGTAAATCTAAAACCTTTGTATTTTTGTCTTTTTCATACCGTACATTCTGCAATGCGTGAAAAATTGGTTTACCAAAACAATAAACTTCATGTGATTTTTACAAATATCACCTCAACAGAAATCTGTGAGTACCTCTCATTTATCTTCATAATGTATCTGACGCCATGAAAGTTTAAAACTGCATACTTTTTGCTGATGTGAGGTACCACATACAATTTTTTATTGTATTTTATCAAACAACTTGTGGCTTCCACCTGAAACAAGTTACAAAGTCCTGTTTTGATATATCTTGTGAAAAGAAAAACTAAAAAATAACACATGGTTCTTTCTTATAAACACGCCAACCTAGTCTGGCCTAAGAATAAATGGACGCTATATGCTTTGTTGTGTCATCTAGATTGCTCTTAGTCTGGCCTAACACATGCGAAGATATACATGCCACGTAGAAAGTTGACTTGAATAAACGTACAAACAGTTCTTGACATTATTTACCACATGTGTAAATGATAAATCATATTGCTATTAACTCATATAAGCACATTTGCGTTAATACACGAATTTAATTTCTGAAATCAGGACATGACATATGAACGAACACCTCGTGTTTCATATCTACATGTGCAATACGTCTCTTCATGAGAGAAATAGGAATGCTTAATTTCCTTATACGACTAGAGTACTAATAAAATGGTAGCACTAAATAATACCACCATATCACGTATGGTTAAGCTATCTTTCTAATAAGCTCAGTGTCACATGAATTTATATCTAGACACATGATCGAGTTATCAGTCTTATAAACTCCATGTTTCGTAAGTAATACACATGAAATAGATGTTCTATAAAAATGTCATCTAAATGCTATGTTTAAGTTTAATGCTACTAATATAGTTTAGCATCACTAAACTTGAGGGGCTATAATGGTATGATAACACCATTGACTACATCATTTTTGATATTATCCCAACATTTTATTTTTAATACACGTGAAATACTACTTTACCCTGATTAAAAAGGTATACGTGTAAATGTTTTTTAAACAGTGGGCCAGGTAACCCCAATTAACTCTGTGTGAACAAACAAAGTTCATTGCACACAAATATCTCCGGATATAAAGAACACTTAGAAAATTGCAAGTCTAAAGTGAGGCTGAGTAACCTACAAATTAACTCAAGTATGTAAGAGGCATTGCAAGCCCAATACTAAGACGAATGCAATATTCGCATCAGGACGGGTAACCTAACAATTAACCTGGCCATGGAAGTACGTCTTCCGTTGGTCTTAAGACGAATGTAATGTTCGCATCAGGACGGGTAACCTAACAATTAACCCAGCCATGGAAGTACACTCTCCGATGGTCTTAAGACGAATGTAATATTCGCATTAGGATTGGTAACCTAATAATTAACCCCGCCACAAAAGTACATTCTCCATTGGCCTCAAGATGAATATAATATTCGCACTATTTTACAAGCTGGTACAAGGTAGACATACCTTTACCCATGTCATCACACAATATATGGAGAGCATCTCCATCCTCATAAATTCTTCTCATCCTCTTCTAAGAGATGAACAAGAATGGTACCTGGCCAATGCTAGTGTGACCCCGATTATAGAAAAAATATTCTTTTTACGGGGTCCTTACCGTTCAAACATGGGAAACCAAGTATTTGAGCACCATCACCTAACACATGTATATGGGTGGAACCTATAATAGGCATGATTAGCACGACCCAAAACCAAATATAATGACGTATGGTCTAGAAAGAAAAGACACGTCTTATAGATCTCACCTACCAGGCTAAAGAATAGTCGCGGAGAAGGCAACGATCGTGGCAGAAGCACAGTAATAAAGAAATTGAGTCTAGCAATATTCATCGCACGCAACAAATGCCGCATGCAGTAAACATACTAGACTAGGGGGACTTGATGACATATAATACGTATAACAGGCCTCTAGGCCTAGACTGTACTAACCACGTGTGGACCCTGGCCTTGGCCCGGATATGGCAACAGTAATCATCATTAATGTGATTAGTCAACATCCAATCAGCATTAATGTGATTAGTCAACATCAAATCAGCATTAATGTGATTAGTCACCTATAAAAGGGGGTCCTCTGACACCCCAAAAGGTATGATATTCTCACCTTCCCCAACACACAAACATACCTCTCATAACATGTGTTCTTACTCTCACGCCGGAGTCTAATCATGGGGTCCGTCCCTACGGTAAGACTAACGGTTTACTTTTACTTGTGCATGAAATCGTCTAATTACTTTGTTTAGTGCAAGATCCAACCGGAAGATAGCTTGTCGGCCCGACCCAACAAGCAATCTTAAACCATCTCACACCTTGTTACATATTTTGTACTAACATCCAGTATAGTTGTTCTCCAGAGAAATACTTCTGTTAGACAAGTGTGTTTAATAGTATACAACTGCTTTTCAAAGATCAAAATGACTTCCAATGATGCTTTGACCTATGAATTATATAACATTTTATTAATTTTATTATCTAGGTTTTACAGCTTTTGCTTGGAATATTGATTGACTGAAAATATATGTTATAATACAAGATGTTTGATGAAAAATTAATTGCTGTTTTTTGGTTCTTTTGTTTTTATAGATAGCTAACATAATAAGCTTATTGTGATAAAAGCTTATATTATCTTATTATAAAATAATATAAGATATTATTGTTAAAATTGATGGTGAAGGTGCGGGAATTTTAAATGGTGTAAACATCAAGCCCAATAGATTAACCTAAAACACCAAACACATAATCGACAACAATTCTGTAACCTTAAAAATAAAATCCTAAACGTGTATTTGAATGTAATCAGTATCATACCTGGTAAAATTCATGGCGGAGGTGCGGGTTATTTATGGCCAGTTGCATAGTACCAACAGATTCAAACCAAGAATCGTTTAAGCTATTACATGTAGATAAACCATGAATAATGACAAATTTATTTCATCTCAATGCATATAGAGCAAGCTTACACAATCTATAGTCAAATGGACAAAATAAAGCACCATTGCAGCAGCCAAACAACTTCATTTCATTCAATCATTCAATTCGATTACACTTATGAAACCCCGTAAAGAAATTTATAAACCAAACAAAACAAAACCCTAAATAAACCAAACAAAACCCTAAACAAACAAAACCCAAATCTAATGGCTGGATTCATGGAGCAGGAGGAGCATAGGAATAGGAGGAGGATGAATCAGAGGCCCTGAAATGAGTAATTAAATAATAAAATTAGTAAAAAAAAGATGTAACAAAATTAATTTTTATATTTAATAACTTTATTCTGATTAGTAATTACTAGGGAAATAAAACTGTGGTCAAAAAGCATTTGGAAGTTTTTAACGAACTGTACTCTCATTGGAGTATAATACTAACCATGAAAACAAAAACGACATTTCATGCTGTCGTTTGATTCCTGGGCTAACGGTGGCCTGTTTGTGTTGGCCCATTTAGGTCCAGTTTATAAGTTTACTGATTATCATTTTCTTCTTTATAATTCTTCACCAATCGTCACTCTTCCAGATTCATCCACACAAACCGACTCCATAAATCATCCCTGAATCTCCACTAACAAAAGAATCAATTTTGCATGAATTTGTGTATAAAATGGAGATGGAGGAGAAAGGTATGTCTTCTTTTTAAGTTTTCTTTATTCCTATTTTTTTGTTCTTAGTCATACCTTTATTTCTTTATTCTTTTTAAGGATTTTCGCGGACAAAAAGGTATGACTAAGAATGATTCCTCTGAACAGGTATTATTTTGTCCGCCTTCAGGATTATGTATTTTTGGATGTTCAGATTTTTAAAGGTTCTCTTATGTAATTACTTGATTAAGAATGATGTATTATTTTCTTCTTTTGACGGTGTTTGTGATTGGTTCTTTTTTAAATGTTTATCTGCTTATAAGGGGTGTTTGTCTAAACTTATTTTTGGGCTTATGAGCTTTTGTGGTTTTGCCTTATCTTTCATAAGCTCAATTTTTCTGGGTTATTTTGAAATTTATGGGCTTATATAAGTATCAAAATAAGCCGGAAAATTTATGCTTATGAAATATAAGCCGAAATTAGATACCTCATACGAGCAAATACTTGAACCAAAATATGATATATCTATGGGAGCATTTGTAAATGAGAAGTGCTCATGATCGATGTTAATCATGTTTGATACCTAAGATACTATAGTAATGGGAAAATTGATCTGTATACAATTGTATATCTTGTGTGGTCATTCGTGTGGTAGGTGCCAGCTTTAGAACACAAGAAGGAAGTGAAGGTCAAAGGCATTGACCTCATTGGGATATTGTTGTCGGGTTTGTTCGTAACCGAACGAAATGCCTATTTGCTTAATAATATAAATTACCCGAATGAAATGCCTAAAGCAATGTTCGGTAAGTCGACTCCTAAATAGAAAACCCAAAATGTATGAAAAACCACTTTTAGCTAAAAATTCCCCAAACCTTAGTTTTTTTTCCCTAATGAATTTTCACAATAACTTTTTCAGGAACGGCAAGTATAAAGAGTGTTGCCAGTGCTTTCATACACAAGCTTAGAAAGGGTACAAGATGGTGTTCACAGTGCCTTCATAGACAAGCTTAGAAAGGAGAGCGACAATGCTGTCATTTGGAACTGATATGGTCCTCACTACCGTCAAGAAACCTTATGGTATTTTGGAAAATATACTGGATGCTTTTATGCTTCAGCAACTCTCTAACCCCGCAAACGCTAAGGTAACCCCACTTCCTCGGACCCTTTTATTGTATAGAGTGTTTTCTTGAATACGAGTATCGGTAAGTTTGACATTTGATAGAATATGGAGTTTGAAAAACGGTTAAAGTTATAGAATATGGAGTTTAAAAAACGGTTAAAGTATGAGAATTACGCTTGCTTTCTTGATATGTGTTGCTAGCTGGTAAGGTGGACACACATTTTACATAGGGACATATAGTTGGTGCCGAGATCAGGGGGTGACTTAAAGTCATTGAATATGAAGGGAACCAAATTTGGGTTCCTGGAACCGATTTCCCTTAGCAGAATCATGACTTGGCCGTTCTTGCCGGTTCGAGTACCAGACTTCAGTGTAGTAGTACTATAACGGTTTTGACATCGTCTTTTTTTTCTGCTTTACCATTTGATGTTTTTTACTTTTGATGCTTGCTTTTTTAGATTTTTCCAAAAGATGTGTATATTGGTGAAATTATAGACGTTGCCGAGTTATTTGTGTAAGTTACTTCAGCACCTGTTATTTTGATCGTAATTATACTTGATGAGTCTTTTTTCTGCTTTACGACTCTTGCTGCTCGCTTTTTTATATTATTCCAAGAGATGTGTATATTGGTGAAATTATAGACGCTGCCGAGTCATCTGTGTAAGTTACTTCACCACCTGTTATTTTCATCGTACTTATATCTGATGCTCTACTTATGAATTTTTTTAATTTAATTTGCACAGCTTTTCGGGTGGATACCTTTGATGAAGAAAATAAAAGTTGCCTTTCACTAAGGTTTAGTGTCTTTTTATGCGATTTGCCTCATAATTATACGGTTCTAAAAGGGCCAGTTTAAGTTGGGTTCAGTTTAAATGGGCCAGGTTAGGTTGGGTTTGGTTTAAAATGGGTGACTGGGTCACTTTTGTAGTACGAGTCAGTTTAGGTTGAGTTCCGTTTAAATGGGTCTGATTGTTTTTATAATATGTGTCCACCTTACCAGCTAGCTAGCAGCTAACAACACATATAATATACACACGTAAAATGTGAACCCACTGGAATTTGTTTGAGATAACCTGATTGTTTTTATAATATGGGTCAAAACTGACCTGTATAAATGGTATACGTGTGAAATTTTTAGTCTGAGTTATATTTGCAATACTCTCTTTTGGAATCTGATGCGATTATTGCAATCGTAGTTTCCTAATCATCATTGTCGTCATAGGGTTTGCGTTATAAAGTTTAGGTTTATGTGGTCATTCACTCTCTTCGATAGATAATGATGGTGTTCATGTGTTCTTATCAGGATCACCAAACAATGGTGGCACAGCTTGAACATCAGTTTCGACTTGGAAGACTGTCAAGACAAGGTTTATGGTTCTATTGTTAGGTACTGTCTGTTAACTTAAGAAACACCTAATTTTATTTTATAACTACTTACGGTATGACGTTCTTCAGGTAGAAAATGCTGTAAAGGTGAATGCCACTACATATTAGAAACTTAATTAAGTATAACGGAGTCATAATGTATACTGTAAGTAATACTTCAGGTAGAAAACGCTCCATTATGTGTTATATTGCATATATTGCTTCAAAATAGTAAAATTGAATCGAGTTTCTAATATGTAGTGATCGTTATACATTATAAAATAATTAAAAAATAAAATGAATTGAGTTTCTAATATGTAGCGACCGTTATACTTATATATGTAGTGACCATTATACATTATGTGTCAACATTTTAGAGGCATAGGATTGGGGAAAAATTGTTTATGATGTGCACTTAATGGTGTTGATACAGATGATGTTTTACATCTTGAAGCCTGATGTTTTTAAAAGCCCAAATTCAGAAACCTATGTGATTTTTGGAGAGGCAAAGATGGAGGACCTTAGCTCACAACTCCAGGCTCAAACTGCGCAACAGTTTAGAATGCCTGATATGAGTTCATTTATGGGAAAGGAAGATGCTTCTGCTGCCTCTGCTGCACAGGCAGTTCAAGAAGAAGAGAAGGTAGGTTGATGCGACTGGTGTTGAGCCACGAGACATTGATTTGGTTATCACACAAGCTGGTGTGTCAAGGCCAAAGGCTGTCAAGGCTCTCAAGACGCACAATGAGGACATCGTGAGTGCTATCATGGAGCTGACCACTTAAGTTTGAAATGTTTGTCATTTAAAGGTGAGTTTTGAGTTTGTTGTTCTTCAATTATCATATGCACTGTCGTTTGGAAAACTTTTAGTTGTTTGAAGTTAAAGTTATGACACCGTTTATTTTCTCAGTTTGGTATTCTTTATTTTAGCATAATGCAATTCTTGGTGGTCATTTTAAAGTGTTCCTAATAATTACATTATTTGTCGGTTTAAAAGCATAGTTGACGGATATTGATACCATTGAATACTTTATTTATTAGTGGCGATCTGATAAGTTCCGTCAAGTTCAAATTGTATGTTTGTATATAGGAAAATATGAAAATACTTTTGGTATATACCATACCTTCTTGCTATCTACGCTGCAGTAACATGTTACCCCCGCCGCAACGCGCGGGTCATTTTTCAACTCGTTATATATATAATCATTTGAAATGTGTAGCCCATCGGCCCGGCCCGGCGTTGTTATTGTGAAAATTCATCAGATCAAAAAATATCCGCGACATGAGGCTTAACACATACGCCTATATAAAAAAAACTATTAAACATGAGACTAATCGCCGTTCCAAAAAAAAACATGAGACCGAAAAAATAAACCCGCACAAAATAAATAAATAAAAATAAAAATAACACCCCACAAAAAAAATTACAAAAGTACTGATTTATTCAGATAAAAAAAATACCCGCGACATGAGGCCAAACACATACGCCCATATAAAAAATTACTTGACACAAAATAGGAAAGAAAAAAAAACGTATGCAACATAAAAAAAAAACCTACTTGGCACAAAATAAGAAAAAAAAATTACAAAAGTACTTAATACGCGATTGCCATTTAATATGAGAAAAAAAAACTATTAAACATGAGCCCGAAAAAATAAACCCGGAAAAAAAAGAATAATGCCCCGCAACAACGCGCGAAAAATTAACGCCCGCAGCAACGCGCGGATAATCTTGCTTGTTTGAAAAAATTATGTACGCAGCAACGCGCGTATTAATGGTGCATGTTGTTACTTAAATTTTGGCATGCGTGTCTTACAAACCTACGAGTAAAACTAGATCGATCTTCGCGAACTTGAATATTTTACTAAATCCCGCATTAAATTAGCCACAAATAACAAAACGTGTGATGGTAACATGAGTACTATGATGATACTTGTCATGGTTTATCATTCTTAAATTCTGATTAAATCATCTATAACGACGAAATAAATTGAATATCGGTATTTCAATATGGAATTTTCATACGGGACTAGAACGTCTTTAATTTCAAGCTCATTTTTAAAAAGATAATTAATACTTGTTGAAGTATATAGTACTCCGTTAACATACCAAGTTGAACTTATTTGTATAATAAAACAATAGACTTCGATAATTTACGTTTTCTATTTTATCAAATTATGTTTGAAATTTAAGCCTTGTTAAAATTGTTTACATAAGCTAGACTATGCAGCTTAACTTTGAAATCAATCCTCGATCTCTCTGTCGTTCTTCCTCGTGTCTTCTGCTTCAAAAAATTGTTCGAATGCAACCCGACAATGGAAACACTCAAGAGGATTCACGTTCACACTTTACTAGACACACATCATACCTCTTGAGGGTGGCTTGGAACATGGTTAGAAATGCTAACCGAATACATCAGTTAAGCCGCATACATATGAGTGAAAAACTTATCATTATAAATTTTCGTAATTGTATCTAAGTCAAATTGCGACATAATCTCGTCTCTAATCGATCCTATCATATTAAGATCTTATTATCACCACTAGTATAATATCTATTATGTAGGACGCATGAATGGGTAATGATTAGTTACAAGGTTGATGTCGATACTTGTATGTTTGTAAGAACAAGAGTGGACACGCAAAGAGTTGAATAGCGTATGACTCACAACCTGACTTGGCCACTTGGGTCCATTGACAAGTCGTATAAGTTTGTTAATTAATAATTTAAGGATATGTCGATTATTAAGTATTTGTTCCTAGTAAAACACATGTACATGATCAAACATTTGAAAGTGAGATATACGATGATGTCGACTTTTGTATAAAGTTTCATCATCTTCTTGCCAACCCTTATCATCATCTGCGATTTATCATTGTTTACTACTATACAAATATACATCATCTAATATTTGTTTGTGTAATACAAGAGCGTGTACGTAACAACCAAAGGGCTTTGCTTATCCAACTTCCAAAAACCTCACGAGGTAATATAGATCGTTTAGATATAAAAGAGTGTGGTGCATTTTAGTGTATCGTTCAGGCCATTTAGCGTAATAAGGTTTTACTAGATAAAAATGAGGTTTCATGATTCAGGCATCGGATACGAGTTATAAAGGATAAGTGTGGGGTCGCACACTGTTGAGGTTATAGTGAAATCTATAAAGACAGGGGAAAGCCTGGGTTTTACGCTGTTAATCTATAATAAGTTTATGCAGTAATTATCCTGTGGGGGTAATGGACCATAAAGCTTTGTGCGTTGATTACGCCAGTAACCTATGCGCTCTAGGTTAGCCGTATATGATTATCAGAATCAAAGGACTTGTTGGATTACGACAGTAACAGATATTGTTACGCAGTACAAAGTAAATTGGTTAAAGACTTGCGCAGTAACAAAGAATTGGTTAAAAGAACTTTACGCTCTGTAACAACCTATGCTACGCGTATAGTCTTTATTGAGGCAGTTCTGTGGAGTTTAACTGATTCTTATCACCCAAAAAATCAACAAAGGAATGTTCTTAATATATGTCTTTGTACTGTTTTACACTTACATGGGAAAAAGTGTATTATAGGAATGTCGGTTAGTGTCCTATAATATATGTTTATAGGACCTTTAACATAATAGGACAAAATAATAGTGTCTCTATAATGGGGTTGTATGATACTATAAGGAAATACTTTTGAGAGTTTTAATAAAACACCAACGCTATATATAAATTCTTTAGTCCCGGATATATTGTTTTTACGACTAAAAATTGACGTTATATCTAGACCTCATATTAGGTCGCTTTTTCAGTGTCATACTTATTCTTACCCTTATGTTTGTTTTTAGGAATACATTTATGTGTCCTTAAAGTAGTATTATAAGTTGTAATCAATAGCTCTATAAAAATTTATTTAAGTACACAAGAAAATTGTCTTTATAATTGAAAAAGTAGGTTTTAGGACCTCAATTTTAGCTCGTTGAAGATTCACTCATGTAATATGTAGTACCGTTAGGACATATAAACATGTTACATCTACACACTATTAATATCCAAAATGGTGACATTTTTAAGACAGTTAAACAGACTTTATTTATGATAAGTAAACAATAGTTTAACTCAGAAAGCATAAACAAGTTTCATTTCCCATATAATACCATCCTAAATATAACATGGTAATTCAACTATAACAACATGAAATAAAGACTAGAAACCGAGGGTCTCAATCCTCAATTCATCATGCTGCAACATTCTCAAAGTACACCTGCAAATAAAAACCATATGTTTTATTTATAATATTCGGGTGAAATAAATTTGAACTATATAAGATGTCACAAGTTATTATACACACATTTTTATACACATTTTTGTACACACATTTTTATACACGTTTTTATACACACATTTTTATACTCACGTTTTTATACACACGTTTTCGCACACATTTTTGTACACGTTTTTACACACGTTTTAAACACGCATATTTATACACACATTTTTATACACACGTTTTTACACATGTTTTTATACACACGTTTTTACACATGTTTTTATACACACGTTTTTACACATGTTTTTACACACGTTTTTATACACGCATTTTTTCACATGTCTTTACAAAAGTATGATGATTTTGAAAAGTTGTTCAAACTTAGATAGATCTTGAAAACTTGTTCTTATTGATTAAAAAAGATAGCTATAAAAACAAATGAGACGATTAAGAATGCAACCACTAGATAGATCTTGAAAAATGCGTGTTTAAACCGTGTGTATAAAAATGTGTGTGAAAACTTGTATAAAAATGTGTGTAAAAACATGTGTAAAACGTGTGTATGAAAACATGTATAAAAATGTGTGTATGAAAATGTGTATAAAAACGTGTAAAAATTTGTGTAAAAACATGTGAAAAAACGTGTGTAAAAACATGTGTAAAAACGTGTGTATAAAAGCATGTATAAAAACATGTGTAAAAACGTGTGTATAAACACGTGTGTAAAAACATGTGTAAAAACGTGTGTATAAACACGTGTGTAAAAACATGTGTATAAAACTTTTGTATAAAAATGTGTATATAAATGTATGTATAAAAATGTGTATGAAAACGGGTGTATAAAAATGTGTGTATAAAAATATGTGTATAAAAGCGCGTGTATAAAAATATATGTAAAAAACATGTATAAAAATGTGTGTATAAAAATATGTGTATAAAAGCGCGTGTATAAAAATATATGTAAAAAACATGTATAAAAATGTGTGTAAAAACATTTATAATTTAAAAAATAATAAGAAAAGAGACTTTTAAAAAAAATCAAATTTTAAGTTAATTATAAACGATCGTTTATATAAAGGACTAACATTGCAATAAAAAACAAACGGTAGTACACACAATAGCACGAATTTAAAAGTTCAGCGACACAATAACAAAAAAATAGTAGCCTACATACAATGACAAAAAGTGTCAAGTTTAGTACATTTTTAAGTAATTAACCCTTAGTTCATTAACAAAAAGTAAGTTAGTACTGCAAAAGAGAACACGTTAAATGAGTAAATTAAATATATATATGCAATCTTTTTTTATTAAAAAGACTAAAGCTGTGTATTATGGTTCGAACGACAAATTTTATTACACTAATTAACATAGGGTAATTAACATACATTTATACTCTGCTCGCAATTTTTTTCTTCATAAAAGCATAAATTTTAGGTAGTTAATGAATCATAAGTAAAAATTTTTAATAATAAACGGCCATTGTAAGTAAATACTTTATACATAATATCAGTGCCGTCTCGTGGATTTTGAAGGCCCTGTACAACAATCGAAAGTAGGCCCTTGAAAATCAAAAACTTAAACGTTCATACAAATTGACTTAGAGCATATATCCTTGTTAGATGTTAAATTTGCCGACTTAGTAGCAGGTTTATGCATTTCTTTAATCGTATTTAACATTGAGGCTTTTTTTTTGTTTTTTTCCCAAAACTATCAAACTTTTGAAACTTTAAAATACAATGACTAAAAGGCTAAACTATCAAATGTATAAACCAAATGTTACCAACTACCAAGCAAGCCATATCAATTTTCTTAAATATAGTTTGAGGTGAAATTTTTTTACATAAAAAATAATTGGCAAATGTTATAATGGTTTTCCCTATAAATTTCTTTTTATTTTTTTAAAATACATAAATGTTGCTTTGTGTTTTCGTGAAAGGGATTTTGAAAACATACTTGACCTTCGCACGTTTAAGTGAAAAACTAAAGTTAAAGGAATAAAGAAAAACTTCAAACCATATTAAAGGTGAAAAGAATAAAAAACTATCAAAGTTGAGGCCCACCAGAAATAAAACCACAATTTGATCATCTTCTCTACTCAACATCAAAACCTGTTTTACGCCATTAAAACATAATCTCAACCTTCATTTTTCTTTATCTTTATTGTGGCTAAGGGTTGTATAATGGTAAACAACATCTAAGAAGCTTAAATCATCTCAAATTTAGTTTGTATTAGCCTACAAAATTTTAAAAATTAGAGGCCTTGAAAAAATGGAGGCCCAGTCGCCCAACCCGCACATGCTTAAATCCGGCCTTGCATAATAATATATATCTTAAATCAAGATTAACATCACAAGTGTTTACTTAAAAAAGAGAGATTAAATGTATTTTAATGCCCCAACCTATGTCTTCCAAGTTTAAACATGAACTTGAGGAACACAAGAATAGGCACCAAAACACATTTGTTCTCAAACAAATCTTACACATATGTTCATAAATATATAACCATTTTTGTCTACAACCTCCACCAATGTGGGACTCCTGTAAACTTTTCAAACTTTTAAAAAATTATACATTTATATATACTCTATAAAATTGGGTGAGTACTATTTGAGTTCTTTAACGAAAAATTGAAGGTATTAGTGCAAAAAATAACACGTTAAATGAGTAACTTAAATACATATATGCAATCCTGTTTTATGAAAACGACTAAAGTTTTTTGAACGACAAATTTTATTGTACCAATTATGCATGCCTTGTCTTAGACTAATATAATATAGGGACAAATCTTACACATATGTTCATGAATATATTACCATTTTTGTCTACAACCTCCACTGATGTGAGACTTAAAACTTTTCAAACTTCCAAAAATCTCTACATCTATATGTTCTTTTTAAAATTAGATGACTATTTACTTTCATTAACCAAAACTTGAACCTATTACACGTTAAATGAGTAACTTAAATGCATAAATTTCATATATCATTTTGCTATAAAAAATTGAAGCTATTAGTGCAAAATCTCATTCCAAGTAAATCAGCTAGCACAAATAACAAAACATGATGGTAACATGATAATAAAATGATTCTTGCAAGGTTTGACATACTTAAATTCTGATTCAAAACATCTATAACATTACGTATATTCACTCGTTATCATCAAAGCGTTGATCAATCATTTTGATTCGTGTTAAACACTAATTTGTGGATTTTTAATCTTAACAGTTGATATGTGAAGTTGCAACGGAAAATGTAATCTACAAGTTAATCAAGGATTAGTGACTTTTTTATGACAAGATAATTGATTTATACATCATTCTTAAGTTTTCGTGACACCAATTAACGGCCATTGTAAGTAAATATTTTATGCATAATACATGTAGATGATCTTAAATTAGTAATTACATCACAGCTGTTTACTAAAAAAATAACGATTGAATGTATTTTAGTGCCCCAACAAGTTTCTCTCAAGTTCAAACATGAACTTGAGAAACACAAGCATGGGCACCATGGGCGGAGACAAAGGGGGGGCCCAAGGGGCAAGTGCCCTCCTAGCGAAAAAAATTGTAGTGTAAATTTTCGAAAATATCTTTTTTTTTTGATAATTTGCCCCTCTTAAGAATCATTTTGTAGTGTAGTTATTAAAAAATATCAAAGTGTGCCCCCTCGAGCCAAACTTTCTGGCTCCGCCCCTGATGGGCACCAAAAACACATTTAATCCCAAACAAACCGTACAGATATGTTCATGAATATATAACCATTTTTGTCTAATGTGGGACTTCTAAAAACTTTGCAAACTTCCAAAAATCTCTACCAGTATATGTTTTTTTTTTTATTAGATGACTATATTTGAGTTCATTAACAAAAACTTGAAGCTACAAGTCCAAAAGATGACACCTTAAATAGGTAACTTAAATGAATAAACTTCTTATATCATTTTTGCTATAAAAAATGAAGCTTTATGTATTATT